>VZUI01033631.1:0-176028 GCA_013401135.1 Cettia cetti
CCTGACACCCTGTTGGTCAGGGTGTTAGAAGCAGTCCAGATGAATCCTTCTGGAGTAACAGATGCAGCTCTGTGGAGTAGAGATGATCCCGTAGAAAAGTCCAGGGATGGCGAGATGGGTCCAGTCTTCCTCTGAGGAATCCAGTGTAGGACTGACTCTCTGGTGTTTTCCCTGTTCCTTTTATCCAGGTAAGAAATCCAGGCCCACTCCCAACACTGGGTAGAGCATCTCACAATGGGATGATGGAATGTGTCATGTGATTGGTGACCCTTAATGGGCCATTATCAGCCAATATCCCTGTGGGGGGGAATGAGTGATGAAAGAGATAAGAAACACTACCCCACCTAGTTTTAACAGGTGGGCCATTATCAGAAAGCATCAACCCCCCTCCCCCCCGCAATTACAAGAGACAAAGAAAAAAACCCCACATTTCCCCAACTGCTTTCAACAGATGAAATAGAATAAACATTTTTTGGTTCCATAACCTAAGACAGGTTGGTGTGAATGGTTTGGGCCCTTTCAAAGCGTCTAATCCAACCCCTCTGCCACAAACAGGGATCTCCAACTAGGTCAGGTTGCCTCATGCAACCTGGGATGTAGCTGTTTCACTCCACGGTTTACCAGGAATACTTCAGTTATCTTCTTCCTGAAGAAAGCCATTACTGTAAGCAGAGAAAAGCGATAAAAACCATTGTTTCTACGGTTTTTTTTCCACTCCAAGGAAAACATGAGCACCATGGCCCCCTGACACACAGTGGTGTCAGAGTAGAAGGAGATTATAACCCTTCTGTCATGGTTGTGTGTTCATCCCCATCAAAAAATGCCATAATGTGACAACATGACATTCCAGGTGCTCCAGCAGGACACCTGTGTTTTCCAGAGGTGGTTTAAGGTAGTCACCGAGGTGAATTTTTGCTCTGCAAAGTTGTAGGTGGGGACTGACAAAAGAATGATGATATTCACCCAAGTACTTTGTGTATTTCAAAGTCTAAACCTGGGTTGAAATGACCTTTTTTTGGCTTTTCTTTCACAGAAACACAGATCTTTGTCTCCTGTTTTATGATTGGGTAGTGGTCCTTGGGTGGAACAGCTCATCCCCAAAGAGCACATGCCCACCTCAGCGCTTCTTCATTCCTGCTGAACCACAAAGAAGGGTGTTTCTCATGTTGTTTCTCATGTTGTTTCTCATGTTTCTCATGTTGTTTCTCATGATGTTTCTCTTCCCACAGTGGGGAACACGGAGGAGGTTCAGGAGGTGAAGGAGAACCGATCCAAGTCCGTGTGTGCCATCCCAGCGCCCCAGCCCAGCGGCGCGACCTGGGGCGGGAGGAAAAAGCTGAGTCTGGAGATGTAAAAACACAAGGGATGCCCTGGCTCCCCATGAGGGTCTGACTCCTTCAGGGAGGGCTGCTGGGCTTGTAGATAGTGTAAATAAGATGCACATTGGAAAGGACAGTGTGGACAGGGCAGAATATCTGGAGTGGTTTGCATGGAAAGTCACTTTTATTGCCCAGTGCTGGGTTTCTAGTGGGAACTGAGGGAAAAGATGCACAGCAGAGCATCAGCAATGCTAGGGAATGGTGGAGGGTGCATTTCTAAGGAATTTCTAGGAAAAATTAGTCTGTTCAGTCTTGGAAAATTGCTGAAACTGCCTACACCTGCAAGGAAGGATGTTTTAATAAGGTGAGATATGGGATATAACTCTTCTCATTAGTTTTCAGGGATAGGCTAAACAGGAGGGAGCATTTGGATTATAGGTTAGGAAAAACTTGATAATCTCAAAAAAGGTTTTATTAGGGGATGGAGGAAAGAGCAGAAACAGCAACAGATTTCTTCTGCTCCTCAGGAACTGGTGGATCCTGGCTATGAACATTAATCTTATGAAGCCCAAAGTTAAATGACATAGTTAAGTAAGGGGTTTTGTCTTACCTGAGGGATTGTCCCACACCCAGACACAGTTCAGCTAATGAAAAATTACTGCAGCTGAGTTAAAAGGCAGAAATATTCTCTTACTGTTTTTTAAAAATTTATGTAAGGAATGGTTCACCTCAAAGTTAAAATGAGGAAGCTCCAAACCCAGTGGTGATATCAGGGGATGAGGGTGACAGCCCTTAAATAGATGGGAAAGGTTTCTGACATGGTTGGTTTAGTTGCATTGATCTTGTAAAGATATTTTGGGATGATCTGTGCTGCCACAGGTGGGAGCTCTGGGTTTAGAGGGGTCTGAAAGTGCCAAGAAGGTGACCCAAACCTGGCTGCTTCTCCCAGGAAAGGTGTGAGCCCTTTGCATGGCAGATGCAGGTAAACCCAGGGATAGGACCTGAGGAAGACAGCCCCAGCTTTGGGTAATTTTCTTTGAAACTCCAGGTAAGTTCAAGTCTTTGAATTCTTGTCCTTACTGAACCTGACAGGACAAGTTTTAGTTTTGAGTTGACATTTTTCTTTCTCCTCTCCTTCCTCTGATCCAAAAGTGTTTAATCTGAACAAGTGGCTCTTTCTCAAGCAGCATTAAAAGAAACTGTAGAAATTCAGACTCCCCTCCACGATATTTTTGGACTGGCAGAACCAGTCTGCTGTGTGCAGAAATACTCCCTTAGCAGACCCCTGCATGGTACATTGGGGCTTTCATTTTAGATTAAAGGCACAAATTTGTGTGTATTTGCTTTGCAATGATCCAAGGTCTCATTTTCTTCTGAAAAAACTCCTTTATGGTGTCTTGGCATAAGTTGAAGTAATTCATGTTGACTTTACGGTCACTCCATCACTGAAAATTCACTTAATTGTAAAGGAAAACTGGAGCTTTTAGCAATAGATGTGTGTTTTGCATGTGTGTATATACATGTATGTACATATGTATTGATTTTAATATAAGCACATTGTCATCTTCATTTAATTTATTACAGTTTTGGTTTGTTTCTTAGTTTAATACGTGTGCATGGGAGCCATTATTTAGATGGGTTTAGAGCCCATCTCTGAGTATGTTCTAATATATGATACAATCTAAGACATTTATGATTATGTTGAAGTGTTCTATGTTGTTATTTCAATTAAACTCGCTGTGTTATGGGATCATCTCTGAGTCATTCTCTCCTTGCATCTTCAACGTGCTGCTGGTGACATCATCAGGAGCTGGGGACACTCAGGGGTGACTCTGGGTGTCATTCCAGGCAGATCCTCTTGGAACAGCAGCTCCTTCAACCCTTGGCCAGTGATCCCAAGATCACAAGTGAGGAAACTCATGATTGTAACGAGGAAATAAAATTGATGTTGCTGTTCATTGGTGAAAGCCATTGCATACAAGGGACACGAAAAAAACACTGAACCTGAAGGTCCTCAGCTCTCTGGGGTTGGAATGTCCTTGTTCACCTGCAGTTTTATGTCCTCAGTGTTTTAAATATTTCCTTAAATTCTGCACAGTAAATAGTCATAGGAGGATTTACTAAGGTGAGTATTTTTTATTCTATAGTGAGAGAGCAAAAAGAAATTTAAATCAATTTGCTTATCAAGGAGTTTTTAATCAAGGATAGAAACTGTGATTGGCTTTTTCTTGCTTGGGTTTTGTTTGGGTTTTTTTGGCTCTTTTATTTTGTTTTTATGCTTTTGCTATGTTATTTTTATTTGAAATACCTGGGTGTCTGTACCATCTTTGAATTGCATCCATCCTTGTCATCTTTCTACAGCATCCATCATTTTTCTGGGCATCAGGCACTTAAATAAGGAGCTTTTTCCAATTGAGTTTCCCATCAGTTCTCTGCAATATCATTATGGATTATCAAGGATCTTATTAAATGGTGACTGTTTTGGTGGGGGTGGATTTCTTTGTAGGCAACAGAAGCGTTTGGAAGGATGCCAGAAAATTGAATGGAAATTTTATCTGATGTGGAAAAAACAGGTAAAAAAAAAATCCCTTGCATTCTTTTGAAATTGTACATTTTCATCTCAATTCAGCATGAGGGATGTTTCCATGCCAGGATCTCCCAGCTTCTGGCAGTTCCAGACGTTGCTGGCTCCAGGTGTGCAGTGGCTGCAGTGGCTGCTCCAGCCCAGCCCCACATTCCCATGCTCAGGCATGGGACCCTTGGTGGATCCCAGCCCATCCTTCCCTTCCAGCCCCACTTTGAGTGCTGGATCCATCACTACCTCTCTGCTGCATGAACAATTTGCTTGATCTGCAGGGAAGGGAATATTCCCAGCAGGACATTTTTTTCCCAGTGTGTCACTCTGCCCTAAATTTAACCTTCTGGATACTGTGGATTTTTTTCTTAAAGTTTCTTTACAAAATATAATAGCCTGGCTAAAGCTTTTGTGAAGTATTTTCCAGTCACTTAGTGGCCAAGCCCTCTGACTAGTTTGTATTTCAGCCCAGAATACCTTTGATAATCTTTGCCAGTATCCAGTGTTGGTGGTCTTAAAATTCTACAACCGAGTGGAAAACTGTTAAGTGCTCAGGCTTCAGAGCATGCCTAATTAATTCTTTCCAGGGTTTTAGTCCTTTAAAAAGTGTTAAAAACATGGATTCAGTGTATCATTGAATATTGCATGGTTCTGTGGAAATAAATTGCATCAGTTTGATTCCTTTAGGAGTTCAGAGAGTTTTTGCTCTGTGCTTTCTCTGGAAGTTTACAGGAGTCTGTGGAAAGTTCAGGTTAAAATGGGCAAAAGTTGTTAATGAAGGGGAGTAGCTCGATGGAAAAGCAAGAGCCCAAAAACCACATCAGAAAACTCTTTGCAAAGACATCAGTCAGCTGCATTTGAAAATCAGGCAAAATCTCCCCTGTACTCTCAATTCCAAAAACATTTCCTCATGAGAACTTTAGTATTTTTATTTTGAGCAGAAAACCCCACTTGTGTTTATTTTATTTCATGACTGCTTAAGGAGATTATAATGACTTAATCCTGGAAGGGCCTGGCAGCGCTTGAGAAGCAGGTGAGGCGAATTTGAGCTTTTTTCTCTCCTCACATCAAGTCCTGGAGGGGATTCAGCCTCAGAAGAACCATTTAGGATCTTTCAACATCCAGGCTTATGTGCTTCTTTCAAGAGACGTGTAGACGGGAGAGATGAAAAAGGAGCATGTGATAGAGATGAACTGGAGATTATCATTTTAATGCAGAATTCAAGGGGCAAATGTCAACACGGGTATCTATTGCTCTCCCTTCCAGCACAGCTCAGACTGAGGGGTTGCTCTTTGTGAAACCAAAGGGGACGTTGGTGGCTTTTCCAAGGTGAAGTTGGCAGTGCTGGAGTGCTCTTGTCATGGTCTGGTTGGCTTTGTTGTCCTCATTGTTGTCTTGTTCTGAGGTTTGGGGAGAAAAGAGTAGAAGAAGAGACTCAGGAGAGATTCACTCACCTACCCAAGGAAACACCATGTGGGACATCTTTTGGAGCAGGGCAGATCATAGAACCATGGAATAATTTAGTTTGGAAAGGCCCTTTAAAACCACGGAGCCCAACCTTTCCCCCAGCACTGCCAAGGCTGCCACTGACCCGTGTTCCCAAGTGCCACATTCACAGAGCTTTTAAATCCCTCCAGGACTGGGGACTCCACCCCACCCCTGAACAGCCTATTCCAGGATTTCACCACCCAGGATTGTCAGGCCATGCTCCAATGAAGAAAGGTCTCCAAAGGGACTCCATGAAATCTCCAAAGGCTGCCCTGGAAACTCATATTTTTATCAAATTCCAAGAAATCCTATGCTTTCCGCATGAGAGAGTGAAAATATGTTGATCTATCTACATAAAATGTAAATTTTTCTGTGAGCATGGATCAAACTACAGGAAATAACAACACAGACTGTGCTGATGGAGTCTTTGATCAATTCTAAGGTAAAACACCCAGATCTGTGAAAAATCTGAGCTGACTTGCCCCAGCTCCTTGCTAGAATATGTATGTTATGGAGAATCACAATTTTGGTTTAAAAGCTTAAGGGAAAACAAAAATCCCTCAGGTCAATTAAGAATTAATGAAATGCTCAGGATACAAGTTTCCTTTCCATCCACTGAAGTTCTGGAGCTGCCCATGGTGGCACTATCATTTGACCTCTTTGGATAAGAGGATGCTGAAGGCAGGTCCCTGCTGGCACCAGGAGAGGCAAGGGAAGAAAGGAAGGGCATTTTTCCTTGGGAGTTAAATGGTATTTGTGTCTGCCTTTGCATGGAATGTAGTGCTGGCTGGTTAATTCACCCCCCTGGCTTTGGTGTGGCATTCCAGAGATCCCAACACGGACTCCAAAGGACAAACATCATCATTACCACTTTCTGCAGGACCCTTATGTGGGAGAGACCACAAGGGTCTCATTGCCCAGGAATTATTTTGGATCGTGAAGGTGATGCTTGGGGCTGTGACAGGGAATCATCCTGGAATCACAGGATAGTTTGGATTGAGAGGGACCTTAAAGAGGGTCCAGTTTCAAACCCTGCCATGGGCAAGGCCACCTTCCACTGGACCAGGTTGCTCCAATCCCTGTCCAACCTGCCTTTGAAAAGAAACACCTGTCAGGAGTGGGAGTTCAGTGCAGGGGGAGACATTTCAACCTTGGGAACTCAATTTCTATTCCACAGCCTTGGAATTTGGAGGATGTTTGGCTAGGCACAAGTCATCCTGTGAAGAGCCAAGGCTGGGCAGCAGCAATGTTCTGCCTCAGCCACGCAGAGCTTTTCTGCCAGTAGGACCCAGAATTCCTGAGGATGCTTCCAAATGGCAAACAACACTAACTCAGGATGTGCAGTAGCACAAAAACAGCAGCGCCAAATACAGCTGGCTCAAAACACACCCAGAAATGTGGAAATGTGCATTAATCCCTTTTTTAAAACAAAAATACCCAAGTGCCCACTTTGCATTTTAATTTTATGTAATTGCAGTGAGAGTGACAAAAAAATCCTCAGTCCTGGTGTGCAAATCCTGTTTTCACCCAGCTCCTCTGAGCTTTGCCAAAGCTCCTTTCAGTTGTGTCCAGATTTGAGGAGGAGATCACAAGAAGAAATGGCAACTAGTTGTCATTGTCATCAGGCAGGTTTAGCCAGGATTGTGTGGTAGTTAAATGGCTGATTGGAATTGCACTAATTGATTATTTAGGTGATAGGTAAGTTGTACTCTGTATTTCATCAACTTTTTTATGTTTACTACGAAGCGCCAGTGACTGGGATATGGGAGTGTTATTGCTGTTCAAATCTGTGGAAGAAGAGTGAATATGCTGGGATGAGGTGGGAACGGGCAATTTGTGTAGGAATGGGATGAGTGGAGGTTTAGGGAGGGTTGGTCACAACCTACATGGAAATCCCTTGCAGTAGCTGGGAGTGTTTCCAGTGGAATGGCAGGACAATGGGATGGACAGGGTGTGTTTGGACCTGTGGAATCCCAGCTCTGTGTCTGAGTTTTCACCCTGCACAATGGTGAGTCTGCACCCTGTCCCAGCTCTCCTTTCTCCCTGTGTCAGTGAAGGGATTGCTCTTGATCCTGGATCCTATGGAATTCCTCACATGCTCACAGTCAGATTAAACCAGGAGCAACTCTGGCCCTGGGACAGTGAGGGTGGGAGGTCTAATATGTTATTTAGCAGCTACCTCTGCAGTATTTAAGAAAGACAATGCAGAGGATAAAATAAATTATTGTAGTTTAAGTTCTGTTGTGCTTGCAGAAGCACAACAGAAGATTGAGAACATTCATCACTCTGTATGCCTTACTAAGAGGTATAGTCAACATTTTTTCCAACCCTCTCCAGGTTCCCCAACCAGTGTGCAGTTGCTTTGAGATACACATATGTTCACAGGTAACTTTAAATATTAAATTGATTTGGAAATTAATTTGGCAACACAAATTCCTATAGGATAGGGAAGTCAACATCACCACCTCCGTCTCCCCCTCAGTTTAGAGCAGGTCATGACTAAGGGTAAGGTTAGAAAATCAGAACTTGATTTTTGACTGTAATTTAAATTTCTCCTCCCAGCCTCCTGGCATGTCACAGGAATATAGTTACTGCCCTCTAGAAATTATAATTTTCCTTGTCTGGCATCCCATTCCTGGCAGTGATCAACAGCAGATGCTCCAGCAGAAGCCAAAAACATTAGCAAGCAAATGGCAATGAAATTCCATGCAGGAATGTCCTTGCTCCCAGGAGACACTTCTCCCACAGCAGGCTGGGTGGGTGGAAGGGGTATGGATCCATATAATCCACTTTTCCGTGGTAGAAAATGTGTCCTACTACTGCAGGACATCCCCAGTGTGTCCGTGTGTGCACCTGGTTGGATGCTCCTTGCCCAGCTTGTGGACCTGCCTGGTGCCAAGATGTTGACTGCAACCCTTCCTAGAGGACTGGGGTATTTAAGATCTCCCAGTGTTTTAATGTTTTTCTCGCATCCCTGGGGTTACTTCCTGTAAAAGCCACATCGGAGGAAGGAGGGGAAGCAAATTCCAGAAGCGCAGTTTGTGGGGACACGCTGAGAGGTGTCACCACAGCAGCTGAGGACACCACGGGCTCCATGGTGTAGGGAAGACCTTTGGGTCCACTTCTGGCCCATGTGGGCAGGAGGGGATGGGAATAACTCCCTGGTGTCCCGGGAATGCTGCACTCATGACCCAGAGCCGTGTCCTGAGGGCTGCCAGCTCCATTCCTCCGGCAGCAGCAGCCGTGTGTCCCCTTGGATGGCTCCCTGCTCTGCCTCAATAGCTGTTTGTCATGATCCTTAATGCCACAGCTGCTTGCTTACGCCAGGTCATCTGCTTTTATTAGTCCTGCCCCACCACCCACTGAAACTCACACCAGCCCGGAGATCATTATCCACATCCAAAAATAGCATTTCTCTGGCCCTGCTCTTCCAGAGACCGGGGAAACTCGGGGGTTTTCCTCCTTTTCTGATTTCCAGTTGTGCTGGTTTCCCCCCTGTTGCCCCATGAAGGCCGGAGCAGCTGCCCTGGCAGCCGGGATCCTCGGAGGCACCGGGGTGTTGCTCTTCCTCATCGCCTTTGGGACGGATTATTGGCTTCTGGCTATGGACACCTGCGGGGTCTTCGAGCCTGGGAACAGCACTCTGAGCACCAGGGGGGTGAGCTCTGAAATCTTGTTCTTTGAAAGAACTTACCTAAGTAATTTCTAAAATTTTGAAATCTGTGATCATGTTAATGTAAAAAGTCAGTCTGAGGTAAAACTTTAAATTCTTTAAAATCCAACCTGGCTTTTCCATAATATTGAGCATTTTGACTGAGGTAAATTGTGTCTAGGAAACATTAAGACAGCACCTCTGTAATCTGGCAGATATGAACGTTAGGGAATGAAAGGCAAAAATGTAAGAGATTTAGTTGTTGACAGCACTTCCCTCTAAAGACAAAAGATATCTCCTGATATTTGTCATTAAAAGACTTCTCCCTCTGTAGTTTCTTGATTTAAAACTAGTTCATGATTAAGAGTGTGAGGCTTGGCAATCACTTCCACTTACAGCTGCAGCACAGACACCAAACAAAAATGAACATCAGGCACAGAGCAGAGCAGACAGGTTCCTGCCCATCCAACCAGTGGCCTGGATATCCTCAAAGTAAGATTTATATAGGATTTTAGTTAGCAGGAAATGTAATTTTCAAGGGACAACTTGATATTTTAGTGCTAAGGGCTGGTGTCGCTTGTTTATAGATCCCTCAAGTTGGATTTTCGCTGCACTTGCTGTTGTCTAACTCTTCAATGAAATAACAACCAGATCAGTTCCTCGAGCCACCCACTCCCCAGAAATGTTCTTGTGATGATCAATGTGTGGTTTCCATTACAAAATGACAGGAAGATCCTTGTTGTGTGCAGACTTTTTGTTACTTCAAAGTTCAATCCAATTAGGTTTGATTTTTTTTCCTGATGCGGTGAGTCACCCTGGGTGAGCATCATGATGCAAACAAGAAATATTTTTCTTTCATTTCAGAATCCCATAATCAAATGTAGGGCACTGTTTGCTTGAGTCATGGTTCCAAGTGACTTTCCCAATTTAAAAAAAAAAAAAAAAAAAAAAAGATGGAAAAATGCCTGGAGAAGGGAAATGGAAGACCGGGTCTTTAGTTTCACTCAGCTCAGTAAAGCCTGAGAATGGCAGAGACAGGGAGGTGCCACTTGTTTTCCATGCACTTGGGAAGTGACAGTGTTAGTTGTTTCACATTTTGGTTGTTTTTGAAAGTGGAAAGAGCAGAGATGATGCACAACATGAATAAGCATCTCAAACATTTCAGAGACACTCTTGGCCAAGTGCTGGGGAGCCTGACGCTGAGGCAGTGACTTCAAAAGCACCAGGCAGAAATAGGATCTGCTCTTACTTTTCCCTCTGAGCTATTTTATTTCTATTTCAGACACTGTTTCTATTATTTCTATTTCAGTTACTGGTTGTGGGTAACAGGCTCTGTTTTTACCTTCTCTGCCCTTTCTTAAACTGTCAAATCCTGTCCCTTACAGATAAGGATGGGCTGAATATCTGGCAAACTCAGTGAAATGTACTGTGGATGCACCGAGTCAGAGCCACCAGCTGAGGAAGTTTCAGGGCTGAATGTTCCCCTTGTCATAGTCAGGATTTTATCCTGAAAGTAAAAGGAGAATCAGGTCAGAGCTCTGGAAGCTGCTATAACATGATGCATAAAAACATTAAGGTGAGGGAAGCAGAAGATTTCTGGGGGGCTTTAGAGCCCCTTCCAGTGCCTAAAAGGGCTTCAGGAAAGCTGGAGAGGGACTTGGGACAAGGGATGGAGGGAGAGGACAGGGGGCAATGGCTTCCCCCTACTAGAAGGATATTGGGGGGAAATTCTTCCCTGTGAGGCCCTGACATGGGTTGCCCAGAGAAGCTGTGGCTGCCCCTGGATCCCTGGAAGTGTCCAAGGCCAGGTTGGATAGGTTCTTGGAGCACCCTGGGCTAGTGGAAGGTGTCCCTGCCCATGGCAGGAAGTGGCACTGGATGAGCTTTAAGGTCCCTTCCCACCCAAACCTATTAACCTGTGACAGGATAAGCCCCTCTAGCACCTCCCTGTTGAGTCCCATCTCCTTTCTCTGGTTCACAGGGCAGATTCCACATCCATCATAAAGCCTAATTTTGTCATAGTCCTGTCTCCTTTGCCAAACTGTGTGTGAGGGAGATAAAACTGGTTTTGAGATAATTTTAATAAATCCTTTGGTAAATCTTCCATGACTAAACTTTGCAATATCATCCCTTCTGGAAGGACCAAAGCCTTGTGCTTGCAGGTCAGGTTTGGGGGTTGGAGGAAGGTGTTTGAGGAGTAGAACACACTCAGATGGCCCAGCTCCCTGAAATTCCCATCCAGCTCTTGCCAGCAGGGGTTTAAGGACAGCAGAGAAGGTTTGTGCAGGTCTGCAGGTCAGTTTGTTTTCAAAGCTGTGAAATGGCAGAAAGTCAAGGACAGCAGCTCCTCCATGTTCCCCAATCCCTCCAAAACTGACTCAAAAAACCAAATGAAAACCCCATAAAAAATAAATCAAGGTCTGTCTAAGCAAAGTATACACTCTTTGTACCATGATCTTCCCTGTTTCAGCCTGGACTTTCATTCTTCTCCAGGATGAAACTCCAACAGAGGTCGGGAAGGAGATCCTCACTTTCCACCATGAGGGATTCTTCTGGCGGTGCTGGTTCTTTGGTGAGGGCCACCCTGAGACCATCTGGACCTTCTGGTACAGTGAGTACAATGCCACCACTGCATATCCACAGCATCCCCCCACAGCTTAATGGGAAACAAACACAGGAAGTGTTCCCAGGGATGCAGAGACAGCTTTTATTTCATTTCTGTTGTTCTCATCTTCTGTCAAAAGCAAACCTGGCTCACTTTTTTTTTTCTGCCCTTTCTGTGCTCATTTTTTGACTTGGATTTTGCTCTCAGAGGACTGTTCACAGACTTGTTGCAACCTCTTGAGGCCATTTCATTTGTCACCTACAAAATTACATGAAGTGGTGGCTTCCACCAGCAAGGAGAACCCTTCCTTCCTCCCCCTCCCTCCCAATACTTCTTGATGTTTGTGTTCAGCAGAGCTCTGTAAATGTGAGCCCATGGTCTTCCTGGCACTGCTCTTCTGTCCCTGTTTTCTGTCTTCCAGGTGCTCAGAATTCCCAGATCCCACCAATTTCAGCACTGGGAAGGCTGGAGCTGCACCTTTGTGGTGTCCCTGGGTGCTCAGGACCAGTGGTACACTATGGAAAGCAATTTTATTTTAACATATCATCTTTTTTTACTTTTTAAGAATGTTCAGATTGCACTTGTGAATAAACAGAGAGGATTCAAAATCCTTTATTTTTTGGACAACACATTCAACTCTTCAAAAACAAATTGAAGGAAAGGGTGAAACCTGTTCTGTGACACTGGTTGGTGCCAACCTGGTGGCCCTTGTGCAGTGAAGGGCTGGCCCAGTGAACCAGGTGTTCCCACCAGGAATAGAAAAGGAGTGAGACCACACCAGGACATGCCTGGCACCTGCTGGGGGCCACAGCTCTACAGTAGGATTTGGGGTAAAACTCCCCAGATTTTAAATAGGTTCTGCAAACCCTTTAAAAACCAGAAAAACCTTGGCCCTGTGCCCACCAAGGCCACGATGGAAGATGTTCCTGTGGTTGTGGAGCAGCACAATCACCTCAGAGGGCACTTCCCTGCAAATAATGCAGGTTCCCACACTAAATTGACTCTGCAGTGATTAAAATTTCAAATGACTTTGCTGTCCCCCAGCCCTTGACCTGTTTCCTGTAAAATCTTGCAGGAATACTTCCCACCACTGTTCAGCTGAACAAAGGGAGGTTTTTCACACGGGAAATTTGTGATAAAAAAGGGCAGGCTTGAAACAGGGAGTTTGCTACTGTATTGCATTATATGGAAATACATAATATAATTTTACCTGAAGTAAAATGAGTAACTCTGATAACTGGCACATTTTTTGCTACCTCTTTATGTATTTATTATAATAGGATTGATCATGGCAAATTAATTTACTGCTCTTGTGGATGTAATAATTAATTCAATAGGTATTCCATAGTCAATTTAGCATGAACTAATGTCCACCTATTATAAAGTGCTCCTTTGAGCTGGGGAACATATTTAAATAAGTGGCCAACCATTAATTAATTCATTTAACATTCATTCTATTACTGTTAATCATGATAAGCCTCAGTGGTATTAATATTGATGGGGCACTTCCATTCTAATTGTGCTTTTCCTTCTCACCAGCTGGAGGTTTTGGAAGTACCTTGTTCTGGTACCCAAACATTTTGGCCTTTCCAGGTGGTCAGGCAT
Source organism: Cettia cetti (assembly GCA_013401135.1). Taxonomy (NCBI): domain Eukaryota; kingdom Metazoa; phylum Chordata; class Aves; order Passeriformes; family Sylviidae; genus Cettia; species Cettia cetti. Next base: position 13,245 of record VZUI01033631.1, read on the forward strand.
GTCTCTGGAGGAAAACAGCAATGATAATGTTGACACTGGCTTCAGTTGTTCCATCTTTCATGATTTTTATCCATCTCAGATGCAGGTTATGAAGAAGGGAATTTGGGAAGAAGCAGTCTCAGATCCTCTGATACCTCCCCTCTTTCACAATTCTTATTTCTATTTTTATTTTTCTCTCCAACCAAGATTTTTCTTCCCCAGCCTTCTGATTTCATTGAGGGTTTTGCCCAACAGCACACCACATCTCAGTACTGTAACTGATTCTGCAGGAACAAAAAGCAAATGGGGTTTAATTCTTCTTTTTCTTCATCTTTTCCAGCCAGCCAAGCACACCCCAAGTTCTGCATGCATGGCTACCTCTTCCCCATGCCCATTGCTGTGGGACCTTTCCCCCATCCCTCCTATGACACAACTGCAGGTGAGTTTCTTTCTTTATCCCCCAGCAGCTCCTTTTCCAAGGGATCAGGCAGAGATTTGGGATGTGTGTCAGTGCTGTGGTTCTCTTGTAGTAAATTCACACAGCCTAGCATGACCAAGACCTTTGGAAAGCTCTTCCACAAACCAGTCCTGCTTGGTTTGCTGCCCCAAGCACACTTGGAGAGGTTCTCCCACGTTTTCTCTCCAGCCTGGCTGGGGATCCCCAGTGCTGGGATGGGCTGTGCTCCCTCCCACTGGGTGCTCAGCACCTACTCCTATGAGCAAGGCAGGAGGATAAATCCATTCTTTCCCATCTCCTCACTCATTGGGAAGAGCTGGAGCCAGACAACCCAAACCCAGCCCGAGTGCTGACTCTGTCCCAGAACCTGTTTTCCTGGTGTTCAACACCTGCTCAGGTCTTGATATGTTGCAAGACAAAATAAACAAGCACTGAAAAATAGGTTAAAGACCAAATTGTTAGAAAATCCATGCAAGTGACTGGCTTATTTTTAAAGCACTGAACACTGCGCAGTTGGAGAGCTCCCTTTCAACTGGGTCCCTTTTTATTTATGTTTCTCTATATTTTCCAAGTTCTTTAATGAATCAACTGCTGTTAGGAATTTTAATTTGCTAAATTGGTGGCAGCAGTTAGAATTAATTCAATGATCTTTTTTGAAATGAATTGATTTCTTTAAATAGTATGTATCAGTCTGCCTTGCCTCGGGGGATGCAGGGCAGACGTTCTGCACAAACAAACATCTTGACCTTTTCCTTAGCCTTTAGTAGTACCTTTTATAGTTTGGTGGGTTTTTTTTTTTTTTCCTATGAGAAATTAATTAAAAAAAAAAATATTGTCAGTAGTAGCGTGTCAGGGAGAGCAGCTCGTTTCTTTGGCTGTGCTGTGCAGAATTCCTGCCCCGGGGAACGCTCCGTGGTGTCAAATGGGATACGAGGGACTGCGGAGGGAGGAGGAGGAGCTGGTGCAGGGTGCGCAGCAAACACACGGGATAGGCAGTGGGATTGTTTCTGCTTGGGAGAGACGGGCAGGGCGTCCGGGTTCCGAATGATCCTGCTGACGAACACACACGCTATTTTTTCCCGTCCTAAATAAAGGGTGCTTTGGAGGCATCTGTCCCTGCCTGTCAGCCCCGGCCGTGAAACCCTCCCCAGCTGCCTCCCAGATGTGTCCCCTGAGACACTCCCCGGACCACCTCGATATTCTCAGAGGTCTTTTCCCACCTTAATGGTTCAGTGAAGGTGCCGGGAAGGGGTTGAGGGAGCTGCACCCCTGCGGGATCTGCCTGTCCCCGTCACCTCCGGGCACCTGGGAGTGGCTCAGCCCCCACATTTTGGGCAGAGGGAGCACCGGGCTGCTCCCCTGCCCCGATCCTCTGCAAAGCCCTCGGGGGGAGCAGCCCCTTCTGTCGTTAACACCCCTTTCTTTCTAACCACTCTGTCCTCATTTGCAAAAGCTGACAGAACAGGAGGCTGTCCAAGGAGAGGGGTCCTCCAGCTATTACCTGCTCCAGAGATAATTCTGTCTTATCTGCATCCTCTTAGGCTCCCTGAGAGAAACGGGTGACGGGAGGTTAAACATGAAAATGAATTCTGTGGTTTTGGAGAGTTCAAGATACTTATCTCTCCCTAAGTGGCTCTCCTGACAAAATGGTTTCAAATGAGGAAAATGCATCTTCTCTGTATCATTTTTCTTTCAAGTGTGAATCATTTCAGCACTACCCACTTGCTCGTGCTCGGTGTAAATCGAACTGGAGCTTCTGGAAAACAACTGGCAGGGGGAGATGTGGTGGTCCAAGGGATTGGATCAATCAGGGGACAGGGAGCAGGGTATCAGAGCGTTTCTGCTGGAAGACCACTACCTTTGGAAAAGGTTTATGGAAGTGTCTGCAAGACACTTGGCTACTGGGGGACTTAGATTAGTGGGCTGCATCCCATCCTGTTCCATCTAGTGGGATGTGATGGACCAAACTTGCTCAGCTCTTCCTGGGGTGGTTGTCATAGCCAAACCCCCAAATTCCTTGGATGGAGAGACAGCTGCTGTCCTGCCCTGTTCTCTTTTCTGGAGTCAAACAAGTCCATTAATGGGGGAACTCATGAGCTCCTGTTTTCCCTGCAGTCCTGCCAGCAAACACAGCTTTTATTTTAAACTGGGAGCCTGGCACCTTCCTGAAGTGCTAATTAAAGTGGAACAAAGCTATGGTCTGAATACACTTCTCCAAATTTTGTTATTTTCTTTCCTGTCTTGCCAAGCTTTTCCAACCTCCCCTGGCACAGCTTAGAGCAGTGTCCTTTCCTCCCACCCCCTTTTTTGGTGTGCTTCCCTGGCAAACCTTCCCAACCCTTTGGCCTCATTCCAGTCCCATTCTGTAGGGCATGACATTCCCCCTGAACCTGTGGCTGTTCCAGGTGCCCTGGCAAAGCCTTGGCTGCCTGACACAGCAGTGTCACAGGTTGTTGTTTTTACTGTTGCTAAAGCAGGAGTTAAACATGGCATCATTAAGAAAAAGATTTCTGAGGTTGAAGAAAGCCTCTTTCCCCCTCCTTTCACTGACTTTGCTCCTGTTGCAGTGTACAGAGGTTTTTGGACGGCGTTCATCCTGCTGGCCGTGGCTGCCGGGCTCGTGGGGGGGCTCCTGCTGGTGTGTGGGGTCCCCTTCTCCAGCCCCCGCTCCTACAAAGTTGGGGGAGGATTCCTGCTGCTCTCAGGTGAGGGGACATGGCTGGGGCAGGGTGGCTTTGGAATGGGGGCAGGTGGGGATGGAGTGCTGCAAATGATTCCCCACTGGAATTAAACCCCTGGGAGCTCTGAGCAACCTGGTCCAGTGGAGGGTGTCCCTGTCCGTGGCCTTTATGGTCTTTAAAGCCCCTTCCAACACAAACCATTCTGTGATTCCATGTTTCTGTGCTCAGCCAGGCTTTAGCAAGATAGTCTTCAGTCCTAGCAAGGCTGAGACTTTTGAAAATCACTTTGTTTTTACTATTCCTCTATGCAACCCTTTTGTTTCAGTAAAGCCTGCAGGTGTGCTGAGCCTGGGCAGCATCAGCCCCACTCAGTTCCCCAAAGTCAGGCTTTGCATTTGGGCTGCTCCTGCCTCTGCTGTTAGCTTTGATAGAGCTGGAAACCCACAGAGTGATGAAAGGTAAACCCCATGATCCAAAATGGGAGGGCTGGCTTAAGGAGACCTGAAAAGATGAAACGAGGCACTGCAGGAAAATGAATTAAAAATAGGCATTTATTCATTTTTTCCCACTGCTGTTACCAATGATTCCACTGAATTATCACTTGGGCTTTTTCCTTTTCTGTGTTTGAGAGGAATAACTGGCTTCAATAGTAGAAATACTTGATTTATACCAGTGACTCAAACTCAGAAAAAAGCTCTTTTATGACTCAAGCAGCCACAGGCTGGAGCTCAGTTGAGCTGCGCCAAGTGAAGAACTTCGTAATGAAATCAGACCTTTCTCTGAAAACCACAGCTTAATTGCAGATCCTTCACCAGCTCCTGCTTCCTCGTCATATCTGGCATAATTCGTGAGACACTGTCTTTGCTCTGAGTTTATGGTTCAAGGGAGCCCAGATTTGGGGGGTTGAAAACATTAATGAAAATATTGAACAAGAGGGGTCCTGACGTTGACCCATGTCCCCAGCTGCCACACCTACACAGCTTTTAAATTCCTCCAAGGATTGTCGTTCTACCCCTGCCTTGGGCAGCCTGTGACAGAGGTGGACAGTGCTTTCCATGAAGAAATTCCTCATGATGCCCAGCCTGATCCCATCCTGGCACAGCTTGAGGCTGTTCCCTCTCCTCCTGTCCCTGTTCCCTGGGAGCAGAGCCCGACCCCCCCTGGCTGTCCCCTCCTGGCAGGGAGTTGTGCAGCGCCACAGGGTCCCCCCTGAGCCTCCTTTTCTCCAGGCTGAGCCCCTTTCCCAGCTCCCTCAGCCACTCCTGGGGCTCCAGCCCCTTCCCAGCTCCATTCCCTGCCCTCCAGCCCCTCAATGTCCCTCTTGTCATGAGGGTCCCAGAGCTGCCCCCAGCACTGGAGGTGCCCCAGCAGTGCCAGCGCAGGGGCAGCACTGCCCTGATCCCCCTGGACACCATTCCTGATCCAAGCCAGGTGCCACTGGCCTCTTGCCCACCTGGGAACCCCTGGGCTCACATCCAGCTGCTGGCACCAGCACCCCCTGGGCCTTTTCCACAAACAAATTCCCAGCCACGCTGCCCCAAGCCTGTAGTTTTCCATGGGGTTGCTGTGATCCCGTAATGGATAATAATCCAAGGGCTGTACCAGAGCAGGAAGCTTTCTCTTCCCATCTGTAGTCCAGGGTCCCAGGAGGCAGCAGATGTCCCTGAGGAGTGTGTCCAGCCTGCACATTGGGCAGAAATATCACAGAAAAGGATGCCGAGTTATACTCAACTCTCTTCCTTTTTTCCTTTTCCCATTGTTTTTCCACTTTATTTGACTACTCCTTGATTAAAAGGCTGAGGCTTTGAATGTGACACTTTTTAGAAGAGCTGATTATGCATCACACAAACCTCTTGGCATTAGACAAAGATGCTGCTGTTAAAATTGAAGTTTGTATTAATGCAGCTTCAATCTGAACAGCAATCATTGTTATTAACAGTCATTTGGGGGAACGAGTTCAGCTGGAAGACACTTTCTACTATATTTTCCATTCAAAGATAGCAGAAGGATTCAATGTGTTTTTCAGCAAAGTTTCCTTAAGTGTTTCAACTGATCCTTTTATTCAGGGGGGGCTTATCCTGATCTCAGACCTCTGGATCTTGCTTGGCCCTGGCTTCTGGAGGGATTTGGGTTGCATCCCTCCATGGTTATTTTCTCATTATCCCTTCTAAAAATATTTTGCATAATTGCACTAAGCAGTAGGAACAATGGATTTAACACAGCCTCAAGTCCCCATCCCTTTCCTTGGATAGCGGGATGTGCAGGGATGATGCAGGAGAAAGAGCCTCTTGTCTTCTAATCATGGCCTGCAGGTCAGTGTTAATTAACCTCCCTTGCAGAAAGGATCTCTCCTTGAGGAAGTGTGAAAAAGCTGGCATTTTGCAGAGTGGGAATGTGGTCTGGCAGTCGGAATGGGAGAGGGAGCACCAGGACTGTGGGGTGTCCTGGCCTCGCAGGGAACCCTTCACCAGCAGCTTTGTTCTCTCCACCAGCTCCCTACTTTTGGGAGAAGTCGTGGTTATTCATTGCAAAATGGTGTCACTTTTCCCACCAAAAGGCTCTGAAGACACTACTGGTGCAAAGCATTCCCAGGCATTTATGGATGACCAGCCTGGCATGGTGCAGAGGAGGGCTGTGTCCATCTGTCGCTGTGGGAATCCATCCCCAAAGGATGAGGATTGTTATGGCTCTACTGGATCCCTTTGGATTTCCCTCTGAGATGCCTGTTTTTTTAACTGAACATTGCAGAGGGCAAATCTGACTGTGCCAGCTCTCATTGGCAGTGCACTACTCTGGGACATGGTTCTGAGAGCCCTTCCAAAGCATTGGAGCCATTTCTCTGGACTTCCTCCACTGGGTGACTCTGGTAAAGAGCCAGAGCCTATCTGACATTTGCTGGTGCTGCTTTTGCACATGCACAGCCCCAGCTGAGCAGTTTTCCTGCCAGCCTTTTCCCAAAAGCCCCTGGAATATGTGAGCCAAGAGCCAGTGTGCTGCTTTCCTCCTGGCATTTGCCATCTCAGAATGAGCCTCAGCACTTCCAAAGGGTGGCAGATCCTGCCTGGTGCCTGATTGCCCCTTTGTTTCAGTAGTCAGAGGCTGGTTAATTGTCACTACAACATCACTGAGAGGGCTGGGTGAGATCTCTGCTGCAGCTTCTGGAAGCTCTTTGAGTTGCTGAGACAACTTTGCTCATGGTCCTTCATTTTTCCTACCTTGTGGTCCTCTGTTTTCTTTTCCTTTGGGCATTTTAGAGACCAAACTTAGAAGTACAGCACAGTACAGGTTGCCCAAAGAGGCTATGGATGCCCTGTCCCTGAAAGTGTTCCAGGCCAGGTTGGATGGGGCTTGGAGCAACCTGGGATGATGGGTCACATCCCTGCCCATAGTGGGACCAACCTGTTCTTCAGCACAGCCCAACAGCATGGAAAAAAGGGCAGATTTCCCAGTCCTGTGAGTTGAAGTGCTGTGTTTTTGTTCTCAGAATCTGCTTCCCAAATAGAGCAGCTCCACTTTGGCAGTCTCAGGCTCCCCAGGTGCAGTGAAGGCTGACAGTTATGGAAGGGCAGCTGAAGGTCACCCCTCCATTTCTTCGTTATTAACATCCTTAAGAGGCAACGACTGAGAGAGGAGAACGAGTCAAAGTTCATTATTCTCCTAATTAGCAGATTACACAAAAGTTCAGTAGCTTCCCCGGAATAAGAGTTAAAGATTGAGTTCACTCACCTGTCCCCACAATTAGCAGCTATAAAGGTGTCACAAGGAAACAAAGTGAGAGAAAGGAAAAGCTCTTCTTCAATTTGTCCAGACGGAAGATGCAGCTCCGCTGGGAGAGGGGGATGGAGCTCCAGGCTTCCGGATCTGCAGTGCACAAAGGAGACAGATTTAATACCCCACTGCAATTTTCTGGCAATTAGCCCCTCCCCAGAAGATGCCGTTGACCTCATCAGCCTGGAGATGGAGTTTCACAGTTAATTTTTCCCAGTACTATCCTAATGAACAGAGGCAAAGAGGGAGAAGGAGGCAAGGAAAGGGATCACTTGGGTAATTTTCCAGTGGAGAAAGCACAGGGATGCTGAGAGGAGCATGGGGGTGAAGTTTGATGAGGTCTTTGCTTACCCAAACCCAATACACACCCTGAGTCTTGGGTGTGGGTGCCAATGCCAGTGTCATGTTTAGGACAGAAAACTAAATATTTTTGTTTTTCATTTTGCTGCCCAAAGCAGGAAGGAATCTGTGTCTCTACATCCAAAGCTGGCAGGAAACAAAGATGATTTTCTGCTGTGTCCAACACTAAAAGCCCCAGAAAGCAGGAGGTAAAGTGAAACCCGTTCAACGGATGAAAAATCCCAAACACAACAGCATTTTAAAACAAAAGTGCTGAACACTTTGGTAATATGGGAGTGAAACCTCCTGGTTTTCTCATGATGCAGCAGCTCTGGTAGCTGTAAGTGTGACAAATTTTAGGCAGGTTCAGGTAGACTTGTGATTGCTCCAAACAAACATTTCTGGCTGAGCAGGTTTCGGTGATCTGCCCTTCCTGAGCTCCCACCGTCCTTTGGCTGCACCTGCCCTTCTGATTTTTCTCTTCCCACCGAGGACATGGTGTAAATCCCAGGGATTCTTCATCACTCAGCTGTAATTATTCCAGGGAAGGAGCCTGCTTGCTTTACATATTCTTGTCATTTGCCCACAGTGTGAAAACATTCTTAATTTAGATGCCATGGCCATGCCATCACCTCCAGTACCTGTTTAATAATAAATCCTTCCACCCAAGACCTGGAGCTTCTCCTGAGGCCAGAGGAGGGTCCAATTTCCATTCCTTATCTCTGGAAGAGGTTGGGAGTGGTGCCACCCACACATGGGACTACCCACACACGGGATTTCCCACACCCTCCTCAAAAAGAACTGGAAGGTTTTGATCTGATTACTTAAAAAAAAAAAAAAAATGAGACTTAGGCTATCTAAATTGTCCTGAGAGACATCAACACAGAATTCCAGGTAATTTAAAGCAAAATTCCAAAGTACTTTTCCATACCCACGTTCTCTGTCCCATCGGGGCTGCACTTTCATTTTCGTCTCTTATGGTAGGTATTATAAGTTAATGAAATAGAAATTGATCTTTAAAGGAGCACTTTTCAAGGTTCAGTTGCTATCTAATTAATTTAATTTTAAATTACATCAGTAATAAAGACTTAATTGCCTTCTTATCAATACATTGTATTTTGTAAAGGACATGCGACTATTTGAACACGCCGTCACTTTCTTATAGTAGAATAATTGGTATTTTAAGCATACAACTATCATGGTAAGTGTAAAATATTTATTTGTGCACTTAATTTCAAGTGGTATCAAAACCTCAATGAACATGCAAATGTTCCAGCAGCTGCTGTTTAACTCCTCGCCTGCCTCTCCAGGAAAAACAAGGACTCTTCCACAATGGGGAGAATGGCTGGAATATCAGTGTGGGGTGATGTAAAGAATATTTGTATGGCTACACCAATTTTTGATTGATAAGATTGCAACATTTTAGGGCATGAGAGGGAGTTTAGTAAATGTGACAGCTTAGGGTGGGGAGCTGCGTCTTCTATCTCATTCCTAGTGAGGACTTTGAAGACTCTTGCCTTCATGTGAGTCTTATTTTTGTCTCTGAGATGTTTTTATAACCATTGTAAACAGAATCACGTAAAACACTGGCATGTTTCCTCTGAATGAAGATTCAGTAACCTCCCTAAGCAGATAAATCAACATCAAGCTTTACCCCTTTCCTTTCTTAGCACAAGAGCTGGATTTTGGAGTGTATAAGCTGCCAGGAAGAATAATTAAGTACACCACAACTACCTTTGATTTAAAAATGGCAAAGGGAGAAATTAAATTCTGCAGAAGCCACAACACATCCACAGAACTGTGTGGTAACTTGTCAACTAAATTAATTTTGAGCGATTCACTTCAGCCATAAAAAATAATATAAGCTGTGATGTATTTCTTTCATATATGTGTGTGTATATCTGTATGTTATACAGCACCATTTAAAAATAGCAGCTTCTACCTGTGAAGTAGCAAGATCAGATATTTCTGAACTGCTTTTGGACCTGTCATCACACCATCACTATTTATCTTTAATAGATGTTGAGTTTAAAATGCACCACAGAAATTTATTTTTTTAATGATACACAAAATAGGAGATTTGAGCCACTCTAATTTTTGTCATCTGCTTCCAGCTTCATGGCATAATCTGCTTATTATTCTTGTTCTGGTATTTAGTAGCCCTTCTAAAATTAATATCTCATTGCTGTGTGCCTTTTCCACCCTATAATGTGTTGGCCCTGCAGGCTCTGATGGCTCTAGGGGTGGCAGTGCCAGAACTTTGCCATCAGCAGGATTTATCCTGGCATCTTTGCATTCCTGGTGGGGATTGGCTATGGCACTGCTTGCAAGGGTAGATACAAAAATAGAAGAAGTTAAGTTTTGGTGCCTTCTCATTAATATCTGAGGAACTAAAAGTGATAAAGGTGAAACATCCCACCATAGAGAGGGGAATGCAGGTCCCTGCTGGGAACGTTAGCCCTTCTCTGGTGGTTTCTCCATGGCCTTATCCTGTTGGAGCAGAGCCTTCAGAAGTGTTGGTGGTCAAAAGAGAAGGTGCCAGAGGGCAGGAACTGATCACTGTGGTGTGGGGTTCTCCCATGGCAAGTGGCCTCAGCTTCCACAGGAACCTGCAGAGCAGCTCCAGGAGCAGCAATTCCACAACACAAAGCTTTGATGAAGAACATGGGTGAGAAGCTGCTGAGATCTTTTCTCACCTTTGTTCCTGTATTTCCTGCATAGGCAATAACTCGGTTTTGTCTCTCTCCCCAGGAGGTTTGTTTCTCCTGCTCGTGTTTCTCTTTGTGATGTGGAAGGAGTTTGCAGCTGACTTCCAGAAGTACATCCTCCTGGAGAGGAGCGAGGAGTGCCTGGATGATGTCCCTGTACATGTCTACTACGGGTGGTCCTTCATGTTCGCCGCTGCCGGGGTGCCCCTGGTGTTACTCTCTGGACTCCTCTTCTTCCTGGTGGGCAGAGACATTTTGGATTCCCTGCAGTAAGACAGCTGTGGAGAAGGCTTTGAGAAAGTTGGCAATGTTCCTTGTAAGGAGACACGCCTGGTTTTGGGGACTTGATCGTTTTTGTAGCTCTAATTGTCAGGGTAGGTTATGCTCACTCTCATGGGGATGCAGGGATGGAGCGCTGGGCATCCACAGGATGGTTTGGGTTGGAAGGGACCTTAAAATCCATCCTCTTCCACCCTCTGCCATGGGCAGGGACACCTTCCCCTATCCCAGGTTTCTCCAAGCCAAATCCAACCTGGCCTTGGGCATTTCCAGGGATCTAGGGGAAGCCACAGCATCTCTGGGCACCCTGTGCCAGGGCCTCACAATCCTCACAGCCAGGAATTCCTTCTCAATATCCCATCTAACCCTGCCCTCTGGCAGTGGGAGGCCACTCCCCATGCCCTGTCCCTCCATCCCTTGTTCCAAATTCCTCTCCAACTCTCCTGGATCCCCTTCAGGCCCTGGAAGGGGCTCTCAAGTCTCCCTGGAGCTTCCTCTTCTCCAGGTGAACACCCCCAGCTCTCCCAGCCTGGCTCCAGAGCAGAGGTGTCCGACCATTCACCATCCCAAACCAGTCCCAGATGAATATCCAGCTCAGCCTCTTCCCACTTTGGGGATATTTCAGCACATTGGTGGGGTTTGCACCAGTTTTTTTTCCGCAGCCCAAGGGAAAGCAGCTCTCTGTCAGCAGAGTTCCACATCCATATTCAGCAGAGCTGGAGTTTTACAGCATTCCCAGCATCCTGGTTTCTTGTAAAAGGAAATCGAATCTGGCTGCAACAGTGCAAGCAATAATGTCTATTTCTTAAAAGCAATTAAGGATGATTTTTTTTTTCTTAGCTGGCTCTAATTGACGTCAAAGGACAACCATTTTAATGGGATGTCGGGAAACATGACAAACTTTTTTTCTTCTTTAAAGCCCTGATTCTGAAGATACAAATGTACCTGGACCTAACTTAACTTTCAGTAAGGGAATAAACCAATTTATGTGGCTTGAAACATAATATGAATTAATTAGTATTTCTTTACAGCAATGCTTCATTCTGCATATAATATTTTCTCTGGATGCAGTTTTGTGGGCATTCCCAACCCAAAAACTGGTTGGAGGAAAAGGAGGGGGGACTATAGCATGATATTGTGACATCACTTTGGGTTGTACCTATGCCCCATCAGTTCTTCAAGTGGCAAATTTCACTATTAATTTGTTTTGAATAATTTACTCTGAATTGAATATCTGAATTACTCTGAACTGAATACTTTCTCTGGACACAGGTTGGGGAAGTTTCTCAACCCGAAACCTGAATGACAGTGGGAGCTGGAGGAATGAGAGTGGGGGCAATAACACTGGAGGTTTTTTTGGCTTTGTTTTTGTTAGCCCTGTTAGGCAGCTCAGCTGGGACCTTGTATTCTGTGGACACCTCTCAAGAGTCAGATTCAAAAAGACAATTGCATAACATTTTTATGCATTTAAATTCTTGCAGTCACCCAGGTGATTGGCTAACGTGGCAGTGACCCTACGAAGAGCAATCACCTCTTTTTCTCCACCAAACTATCCGGGTACTGGGGGTAAAATAATTTGTCCTGAATATGCAGAGGTTTGTAAAGACACTTGAGAAATGACAAAGATTTGATCTTGTCATGTTTTTTGGGCTGGAGCCTGGTGCTTTGAAGTAGTTTGTTGGGTCCTTGCTTGCTGAGCTCATTTGCATAGATTTTAAATCAAACTTCTCAAAATGTGCCTCGTTCTTGTGGATGTCAGAGTTTGTGCTCAACTCACATCTCCTGAGTTTTATGTCACACTATTGACTCAGTGCAGTTAATTAATAATGGAATGTAAATCTCTGCTAGGAAGCGCTGAAGATTGTTGGCAGTGTAAAAATGTTTGTTAATGCTCTTCCTAAAATATTATTCAAGTCTGGCATTTCTTTCCTTTCAGAGCAAGTTCTAATTATTCTTTTACAAGATTCATGGCATACACAGAGTGAGAAATTGTAATTCCCCCATGTAAAGATTAGTTCTTTCATATGAATAACAGGCTTGGGCTACAGTTCTTAAGCAGTAGCCACACTGTTTCCCTTTAATGGAAATTTTGTTTGAATAGAATTGGGATGTGCAGGTAAGAAATACAGGTTTTTCCCACTCAATGGATGTTTCATGGCATTCCCAAATACACAGAGATTTTAGTGTTTTATTTGGCCATTCTAAACTGTTTTTTTTCCCTGATTCTCCTTGGGTTATGCTGGTTCCCCATCCGTTTTTCAAGGGATAATTTCTCACTATAAATTCCCTTTGAATAATTTTTGTCATTTAATTATCTATTCAGTGTGGAGATGAACACTTATGGTCACAAAGAATAAAAGTATATAATCCAGGAGCAGAAGAGGTCAAGATTTACAGTCACTTGCCTTTCACTGATCCCATAAAACAATCCAAGCGTGCAGAAATGATGATCCCATAAGAGACACCAGGGCAGAAGAATGAGAATGCAGCAAGAAATCCATCAGACTTATTGATATCTGTGAAGCTGAGGATCCCTGAAGTTGTGAATATAGAAGTGAGTTTTATATTATAGACTGAAATATTTATTAACTTTCTCCATCTGTTCTTTAAAAAATTTAGTTTAATGTCATCAAGGCATTTATGGAATACATTTAGCTTAATCATGCATTCATGCCTTAGGGAGTAAAGCATCCCTGGAGACTTGATCTTTCTGGATCAGCTCTAGAACAAGCAATAGTTTAAAATTCCATCATTCTTTGGAAAGAAACCACATGGCTTTGAATCATTCTTGTACAGAGGGTGATTTATTTTAAATATCTGGTATTGAACACGTCCAGTTGTTGTCTGGTATTGACCTTTTGGGTAATCTCATCAAATCCCTGGATCTCTCACAAGTTTGGAAAATCTCCCAATATTAGATATATATCTAATAGTCACAACAATGAAACAAATGAGATTGTGGAGTTACATAATTAAAGCAATCGACTCCTTCATTAAAATTCCATGTTTATTGCCAGCACAAGGCCAAACACATAATTTTGGTGGATTAAAGAGTCCAGCTCCTTTGCTCTGGAGTTTCTTGTGGCAAGTATAACTCGAGCAGACAAAATTTGCTGTGAGAGTCATCATTTCTGTAGGAGAAATTTCAGAAAAAGGAACTCATGGGCTCAGCGGTAGAGTTGGAAATTGCAGAAACCACGGTCGCTTTCATCTGTTGAATGTGAAGTCTGATGAAAGGATATTATAGAGTAGTGACAAGGACCTAATTCTGATCCAAGTTTTGTCATTATAAATCATGAGTAATTCCGAAGGCTGCAGCAGACCCTTATCACTGCTAAACATCTGTAAGTCAGATCAGAACCGGGACTAATAAATACATTCAAAATGCATAATTAAAACAGTGATTTCACATCACTCTGATGAATTTTAGTCAAGGATTTCTTCAAGGATGCTTTTCTCACATTAGCATTTGATGTTAGTAAGCAATGAATAATTCCATTTTTTCTTTCCAACATCTGGGACACTTCCTGCTTTATTTGCTACTTACTGAGCACTCTGCAGGAAATATTAATGAACCCTGGGTGTTGAAACACGGGCCCTGTGGATCGTGCTCAGGAGGCAGCCTTAGGTAGGAGAGGCGTCTTGAGATTAAGAGCTTGATTTTGGTGAAAGATATTGGGAGATCTGCCAAACCTGAGGGAGATGCAGGGATTTTGGGGAGGTTATCCAAAAGTCCCTGTAGCAACTTCTTTCATGCCATGGAGCTCTTCCCTGAGCTCTTCCCTCATACCTAAGAGATGACAATAATAAAAGCCTTTCCCCTGGGCCAGATGAGCTCTGTCTGCAGTGATTCTGAAAGCCAGCACCCAAGGATGCCCCGAGGCTGGGAAAGTGTTGGTGCTTGGGTCCAGCTCACCCAAGGAGGGATGGCCCAGGGGACCAGCACACCCTGTGAGCATCACTGCCCTGCCCAGCTGCTTCCTTACATCTCCAGGGGCCTGGAGGTTTTCCTCTTTCTTGGGAAATGATGAAGTTCTGTGGTTGGAGAGCTCTGCTGGCCCTTCTGAGCAACCTGTGGGGGAAACCTGAGCTGAGCACCAGGAGAACTTCCAAAGGAGGAATTAAATGTCCTTCTGTATTAGTGTGAAGTGACTTTGACAGTTCAGCATCTGACCAGCGGGGTGAAAACACCCTCTGCCTTGGAAAACAGGTAAATTGGAACTTGCCCAATTTCATTCCAACTGGGTGTGGAACAACCCCTCTGGGATCTATTACAAACCTTCCCACTTTTTCTTTTTTTGTCCAGAAAAATTAATCTTATCTGTCCAGGTTGTGCTTTGACCTTGGTCAAACACATTCCTTGGTGGCTCCCTTAACAAAATATGAGTGTGGAGAACCAGGATTCCCACTGGAGCTGCTCCCCTAAGGTCCCTGCATTATCCAGGCATTGCTGGTGATGCCCTGTCCCCTCAGTGCCCCCAAAACCCAACGGAAAAGGGATGTGCTGTGGCATTCCATCCCTGTGGAAGATGCCCTTGGCCCATTTCCTGCAGCATCCTGCTGGCTCTGCACCTCCTGAAGTGCCCCTGGTCGCTCAGACAGTGCCGGGGGAAGGCTGGGGGGAGAGGGCACAGATGTGGTGCAGCAAATGAAGGCACAAACCAAATTAAAATAAATGGGGAGAGGGGAGCGGGCTCCACGCTCGGAGCGCGGGGCTGTGCGTTAGGGCAGGATTAAGCCATATCAGGCAGAGCCCCCTTTACAAGAGTGCACAGCACCTCAATCCCAGAATCAATAAGCTGTACATGCTGCAGCACAAAGAGCTCTTATCTGCAGTACCACTTTGAATTTAGTGAATTTATTTAATCCCTGATGCCTGCAGAGCATCAGTCCTGTCTTCTGGGTTAATTTATTTATTCCGGTGATGTATTTTTAGTCTTTCAAGTCCTTGACATCTGAGAAGCAAATTTGGCCCCCCCCCCCCCCCCCCCCCCCCCCCATTTCCTAAAAAACATCTGAATTGGAAAAAAATTATTTACAGAAATGTATTATTTTCTTAATTCATTCCCCACTTTTCCTCTTGGGAGCCAAGAGAAATACAATATCAATACTAATAACCATAAAGAGAATGGATTGGAAAAGGTTCCTTTTCCCCCTGCTTGGCAGAACCTGTTTCTAAACCAGTGCTGGACATTCCCTGATCTTCTTTCTTCCTTCTCATATTTCTCTTTTCCCTGCAAGTATTCTCTCCTCCTCTTTAAATTTAAAACAAAACAAAACAAAAAACCCAGCTATTTTTGAGATATAGCCAAGTTTCTGTGCTGCATTTAGTTTGGGAATTGCCAGGAGAGCAGGTGATGCTCTTATCTCCTGGAACTTGATGTTTCCAGGTGGATCAGATGAACCCTTGGCTCAACCCAAAAGAATCAGTGGGTTAAAAAGTGGGGCTACTCTTAGAAAGAGATTCCAAAGGAAAAAAACAGTTCTGCAGGGACTAAACATTTTGTTATGGAAAAGTAGATTGAAGCTTTTTTATAAACTTCAGGATCTGCAAAGAAGGGAAAAGTCTCACCTGGCCTTGGCTCAGTCAAGGATGGCTCCAGAAAATCTGGAAATATTAAAAGTTAAATAGCATGAAGGACAATTGTTTGAAAATCAGAGAGTTTATTCTATATTCCTTATCTGTTTTTTCCCCTACCCATTACCCAATGTTTCCTTGTGTTTACATTAAGAGAAGCAACAAACACTGAGAAGAAAGAGCCTCTCCTAGAACAGGGACTCTGCAAAAATATATTACATATTCTCAAAAATAACTCTGTAAAGTCACAGAATGTAATTGCTTTTCCATTTCAGATGTAAGATTTTTTTTTTTTTGGTATTTTCTTCTATTTAAATACCAGTCCATGAGAGAACATGGTTCAGCAAACCATCAGTGCTCAAATAACATTGGCTGAACTGGCTGATTTAAGATTTTAATATTAATTAAACCTCACTGGTTGCAAGCTGGAATAATTGCAGTGCACAGCAACTAAATGTGACTTGCTCTGAAACAGAGACATCAACATGTGGGCATCCCTGCCCCCCAAAAAAGAAGGGAAATGTAACAATTTAAACGAATCAGCCTCAAATTTGTCCTGCTGGGTGTTGAGGTGGAGATTTTGCATCAACCCCCCTGAAATGCAGGCAGAGGTTTTGCCTCTCAAATCACAAGCAAGATCATTACATGAGTTAAATAATTAGCTCCAAAATCCAGCCATTAATCAAATTTATTGCAAGGCTTTTGCATCAAAATAAGCTCTGGGAGTTTTACCAGCTGCCCTGTGGGGATGAGCATCCTCCGCCCCTTGTTCCCAGGTTTTTTTTGGTGGCATTATTTCCTCTAAAGGGAATCCTGATGCTGGGAGAGTGAATGAATTCTAAAGGCACTACAAAATATTTTGGTCCCTCTGAAGGTCAGACAATTTCATCTACATGTTCATGATGGTGCTGGTGAAGGCTGGAATCATCTTAAGAGATGCTCAGGGTGGTTTTTTTCACAATTTTGCTCTGCAAGTCAAGATCCCGTCCCTGTTTTCCCACCTGCCTTGTGAAACCCCCGTTATCCGACCCCAAACACACACACTTCACACATTAAATATCTGTAAAATAACTGGTGTTCTCTGAGGAGAGGCTCTTCCTGTGCCACAAACACTTCAAAGGCTTCAAAGCAGAGGTGCCTGCAGCGAGGGCTGAAGCTGAGAGCACAAGTGCCCGTTTCAGCTGACACCAGAGGTTTCAGGCTCTTAGGGCATAAAGCATTTTTCACTCTGTTTAAATTAATTTAATTGGGAAAAAAAATTGAAGGAGAAATAACTCAAGACATTTTTGAACTGGGGGTGTTTTTTGTCTGTGTGTGATTTTTTTTTTAAAGTGGAAAATGTCGTTTAGAGATTAAACCTGCCTTTAAGTAGATATTTTTAAATTAAAATATCTTCAATGTTTAAGGAGTGACTGCAGAGACCTTCTGTTTGCAGCCATCTTAAAGAGGTGTTTTTGCTTTCTCTTGCTTTGCTGTTGCTCAAAGGATGTTCCAGCTCCGGGGTGAGCAACAGCTCCAGGCTTTCCTTCTGCTGCCCCTTCTCAGAGTTAATGCATTGGTTCTGCAGGCAAAAAAAAGAGATGTTTTTAGTATTCCAGAAGCCAAAAGACTGTCTGCTGGATGGAGGGATTTGCTGTACATCCCAGGCAGTAGATGCAAATCCAGTTTTATACTGGAAATGCAGCACCCTGTGCCCAGCACCTCCTGCACTCCTGCCCAGGGCAGGGTGACAGAGAGAGAACATTCTGCTTTTATTTTTTTACAGCTTTTTTTTTTTTTTTTTTTTTTTTCAAATGGAAATACTGAAAGAGTAGAAATACCTTGGTTTTGATAGTCATGGCATGGGAATCTCCTTAAAATTTTGGATTTATTTAGCTCACATGGAGGTAGCCCCTACACTCTCAATACTTCAGCAAAGAACACACCAGGTTTGGAAGCATTTTCTGCTGCTTGTTTTCAGGTTGTTGCAAGAAAGTGAGTGGGGTTTGGATGCTCTACAGTGGGACAAAGATCTTCTTGGGATGCATGGCTGCTCAAGGAGCTCAGGAAGGGCAGATGATTCCCTGGATTACCAAAAGTAGCTCTTAAAAGATGCAGATGGTGTATGCCATCTCATTAATTTAAAATAAATATGTATCTCATCTTTATATCTATATGCATATATAGATATATATATAATAAAAATGTATTGATTTAAATAAAATCAATAATTTCAATACAATAAGGAGAATAATTAAGATGTTGTGGGAATAAGTGTGTGAGTGCGAGCACCTCCCTGACCCAGTCCAGGGCTGCATTCCATGATATCCAGCACAGGGAAACAAGGATCTCAGCCCAGCTTTCCTGCTTTTCCCCACCTGCCCAGCACCACATTCCCTGTGATTCCCTGTGCCCTCCTTTTAGGCCCAGCCCTTGGTTAGGGAAAATCACTGGAGCGTCACGGCCGCATTGATTTAATTGATTGAGAGCTCTGAGCTCTGCCCAGAACCTCAACTCCACTCACAGGCAATGCTAATCAGAGAAAAAGATAACAGCAGAAGGAATGAAAAGATTTCTTCCCCAGGACTCCGAAGTGCCTCTGGGAAAGAGGAAACCACGACAATGTGTTTTCTCTCTGTTGCCCTGGGTTTGCCAGTGGGTGCCCAGCACAGCCTCTGAGGGTCCCTCTGGATCAGCTCGGCTGCAAGGAGGCTGCTGGAGCTCCAGTAGGAGCAGCCAGGCTGCCACGGGTTTAGGATTTTATCCACTAAATTTTATTATTTTTATCCAGCTCTGCTGTGGAAAATCACAGCTGGGTCTCCAGCCAAGGCAGTGACTGAAAATTGCGGCAAAGACATAAAACCTCATGGTTTAGGGGACTTTGTTCTTTACTTTAACAAAACTTGAGCGTTTCCCAGTGTGTGATGATGACATTATCCATTACAAATGGATATCCAGGATAAATGGACCCATAAAATTAGGGGAAAGCAGGGCTGCTGCAGCAAGCCTTGATAACACTGAGAATAAGTCACCCTCTTGCAGCAGCTCCTCAGCCCAGAGCCACCAACCTCCCCAAAGGGTCTCTGTTTCCACCCCATTAACAAGTGAGGCACAGATGGGTTTGGTCTTCTAAAGTCAAATCAGAATAAAGAATCTCCTTTTGCTCCCCCCTTGCTGAGGTGTCCTGAGGTGTATTCCAAGTTTGGGCCAAAAATAAATTATCTTGGAGCTGCCTGATTCTGCTTCATCTCGGCTTAAGACAGGAGGGCACAGCCTCAGCTCAGCCTTCTGCAGTCACTGGTTTGGGGTGAGGAAATACACAAAGAATTTTCAGAGAATACAGAATTCCATACAGTCATGGAATCACTTGGGTTGGGAAAACGCTGTAAGTGACCAACACTGCCAAGGCCACCGCTGCCTCATGTCACCAAAAGCCACATCCACGTGGATATTGGACCCCTTCAGGGACGGGGACTCCAGCACTTCCCCAGGCTGTTCCAAAGCTTCTCCCTATATCTTTTAGATACAACCAAAGCAGAGTTGGGAATGGTCAAGGGGAATTTGGCTGTCACTTCTCCATGAGCATGGAAGGGGTGGGGAGCTGCCCTTAGGATAGGGAATTTGGGAGCAGCCTGAGTGGAAACAGATCCCATGCCTTTCTTTGCCTGCATGTGCTTCTGCCCTAAATTAAATGCAGGAGTAAAACTCAGGGCAAAAGCTGAATCACTCTTGTTTAATTTAGCAGTGAAATCACAGGCAAGGCACTACAGTACCTGCTGAAGGGTGCAGTGATTTCTAATTATGGATTATGCAGCTAATCAGTACCAATCAACATTTTATGATCTTGACTTAATATTTAATATAATGTTAATTATAATTGCTTTTGCCACAAACTGTGTCAAATCCTAGGCGTGATTTCCCCTCCTGGCGTTCCTCACGGTGCTGGGTGGGCTCTGGGATGGGGGCTGAGCATCCCTTCCCAAAATCCCACCCAGCAGCATGGACCCACCTCCCTGCTCGCCTTCCTGCTCCCTCTGCTTTGAGTTGTGATGCTAATTAAGTGCTGGTGAGTCTCAGTGTTATTAGAATGGAGTTTTTATCTCACACAAGTACCTTCCAGCTACAAACAGGGGAAGTTCATTTAATTAAAAATAACTTCAGTGTAAGTTAATGTGAACATAGTTCAATTACTCTGAAATAGGTTTAATTTTTTTTTTTCTTTTCTTCTTTCAAAGTCTACCAAGAGGCTGCAGGGAAAAAAAACCCCAAAACCTCAAACTAATATCAGATAATCCAGATGATGCATCCAGGCCATTTCTGTGTATTTGGACAGTGGCCAAAATGTCATTACAAACAGGAGCAGAAATATGTAACTATGGCAAAGCCACACTCACAACACCATCCCTGTGACTGTTTATTGAGCATCCTCAGGGTTTCTGTCCTTAAGTGCTTTTGTGTCTTTTCAAAGTGCTTTTGCCAACTCTCACCTGATGTCTGTGCATGACAACTCCAAAGTCCTCAGCTCTGCTGTGCACAAACCACCCGGGACCATCTTCACAGGCCTGGTGGTTTTTTTTATCTAATTTAAAGTTTATCTTAAAAAGAGAAACCCAAAAAAAGTAAAACCAAAGGAAATCCAGAAAGTTTAAGGACGTAATTACCACTCATGCAAATTTTTAATATCCTAAATGCTCTGTGTGAATATCAGCAGGATGCTGCTGGCCCTTACACCTCATTTCATTCACCTGCATATTCCCAAAATCTATTTCCAGCTGAGCCTGGGATCTGGTTCCCCACTTCATCTTGTCCTGGGGTCTCCCCTGAGCATGAGCTGGGATTTCCTCTTGCAATTAATAATTTATCAACTTCTGCTTAAACCCAGGCATGTTTGATTCCTTTTTTGGCATTCACAGCATTCAGTGTAGCTACAGCCCAGTGTCAGCAGCTGTAACTACTGGTTTTGCCCCTCCAGCACTACCAGGGGCTGCACAGGGAAAGGAAGGAGTCCTGGGAATTAACAGGAATGGGGACAAAAGGCGACATGAGCACATGAGCTATTTTGGGGCTGCAGCCCCCCAAAATCAGCTGCTGGGATGTTTCACCCAAACCCCCAGAGCCAGCACATCCTGGTGGGGTTCAGCACTGACCAAGAAGCTCTTGGAAGCTTTTGTTGAATCTTCATGGCATAAAAACCCCTGGAAGAAAAATCTGTCTTTAAAAAAATCAAATAAAATAAGGATAACAAGTAACCCCAGGCTGGTCTCTGCAGGCACAGGCACTCCTCAGGTGCCAGCTGCAGCCCAATGGCTCTGGTGGGTGAAATCCTTCCTCTCCATCCCCCCCAAAGCCTTTCACACGAGTTTGACCTCCCTGATTTGAGAAAACAAAGCTCCAGATAGGAGAGAAAGTCCTTAGAGTTAATAACAAAGCCCATTGACTTTCAAATGCAATCTTGTTGGGTTTTTTAATACGAATCTTTTGTGTTGCATCTTGTTTCCTTTCTCTCAGCACCCATTAACTTCAGGGAATATTACCATAAAGGAAATTAATTCCACCCTCACAAACACATGGAAGCTCCTCCCATCAGGGTACTTTAATATCACTTAGGTGCTGATGGGGAGTGATTATCCCACCACTACACCTCTGGTGCCACTACAGCAGGTGAAGTCCTTCCGTGGACTTAAAGATCCTATAACCTCTGGTTACATGTAAAATTACATGGGAAGTCCTATTCCCAGGAAAGGTTAATTAAAACCTGTAATTCTGGTATGAGCTAAATGAGGGGGAGGTCAGGCAGGAATTTCTCCCATGCACAGCCCCTTACTCTTTACTAAAATAAAGATTAAGTTCCCAGAGGGACTCAGAAGCCCAGCCCAAATTCTCCTTGGGTGAAGGGATATTTATCAAAACCCAATCCCTCTGCCTGTACAGCAAAGACTTAAAATATCCTTGTAAAACCTGTTCAAGACCTGGAGCCCAGCCTGGTGACCTGCTGGGACAGACCAAGGGGATGGCATTTTTGTGATGCCGTGGATAATAATTCCTGAGGCTGAGTGGACAATTTGGGGAGAGGGGACCTTTCCTCCCTTGAGGAGTGTAACCTGAGAGTACCCAAATCCAGCCTTCCCTGCTCATTGGTGGGGGTTGGACTGGAAGGCCTTCAAAAGGTCCCTTCCAGCTCAAACTCTTCCACGATTCTACATTCCCAGAACAAATTTTTAAAGGCAGATGGAGTGGTTGGCCCACCATCCACCTTTCCAACCCCATTAAGAGAAGCCCTGTGCAGAGAGAGCTGGAGGAAGGAATCTGAGCAGCTCTAAGGAGCTCATGTATCTCCTGGAATCAGGCAATTAGCAGAGAGGGCTAATGAACCTCACAGGCAAACAGCTGAGGGTCCCTTCTAACACCTCCTCTCTCAAACAGCTGCTGTGAGGAAGGAGGGCTCTGAGACCACCACCATGTGGGAGCTGTTTCAGTGGGAAGGATCACATTTTTAATTTTTTTCCGCAGTGTAAGAAATGAATGGGAAGGTTAAAACCAAATCAGAAAAATCTCCACACACAGCACCGTGTGCATGTATTTAATAGAAAATAGAGGCATTGGAGGAGACCACCAAGCTCCAAGCTGTTTTTGCCACCTTCCCTGTGTGCTGATGGTGAGGGAATGTGCAGTGCCTGTGATAAAGGTGGCAGTGGGGTAGAACCATCACTGCTACCTAAAAGCAAATGAAACTGGCATAAATAATTGTGCTGTAGAAAGCCTTTCTGTTGCACCTTGCCTATCACTGACAATTTACATATCTTAGGAAAACCTTTGTCAGCTTCTGTCATTTCTGCACTATTATGTGCCTTTCTGGATAATTACCAGTTAATGTGAAAAAGCAGATGGAAAAAACCTTGAAATTTCTGATAGAGAATCCTCAAACCTCTCCCCTTATCTGTGCACAGCAGCTTCCTGATTTCAAAAGAAGTTTGAAAACCTTTGTTAAAAATGTCCCTGATTCCCAGTTTGAATGAACCAAATGACATTCAGCTAAAATTATTCAGCTTTTTCCACAATTAAATTCCATTATCGTGAACCGCCAAAGTAAAATGGAAGGTCTCTTAACTAATGTGTCGGTTGTTTGCTTGTATTTTTTGTGGTGTGTATTGTATAAAGCTGTGTGAAGTAGAAGGAGGATAAACAATAACTGTAATTTTGCATCAATGAGTGGGGCATTTTTAGACCCTTTATTATAGGAACGCACCAGAGTTGGTGGGTTTTCTTTCTTTATTTCTCCTCTTCTTTTTTTTTTTTTTTCTCCCTGTTATTTTATTTATTTCTTTTCCTGAAAAACCTACTGAGACTGATTGGATATTTCACCAGACTTAAGGAGCAGTGTCAGGTTGGTTTGTAGCACCAGGAATGTTGTTTTTTTCTTTTTTTTTTTAATGCAGCCCCTGCATTTCATGAGCGCTCAGCATTGCACAAGCACACATTTTTCCTGTCCCTCTAATGAAGAGGCAGTGTAGCAGTACACAGGGGAAATAATTTCATTAAAAAAAAAAACAACATTTCCACATGCAGGGGAATTGTCCTCTTGTTGTCTCAGTTGGTTTTCCCCTTGTTCTTCTGCAAGACTTAAAATTAAGCTGCCCATGAGAAACGCAGAAAAGTTAATCACAGAATCCTAGAGTGGGTTGGGTTGGAAGGAGCTAAAATATCATCTCGTTCCAGTCCCTGCCATGAGCAGGGACACTTTCCACTAGACCAGGTTGCTCCAAGCATGATTTGCTCCTGTGCAGGATGGGGTAAAGTAAAAATAACCTCTAAAACCAAGGAACAGCTGAGCTTGCTGTGCTGCCCGGATCTGAACTCCACAGGGAAGTTATTCTGCGAGCTTCCAGTCAAAAAAAGAGAGAAATTTTCTGAACATTAATGACAGGGGTTTATGGAGGAATTTTCTGTACAAAATGCTTAAAACAGGTTTAATTTTGCTCTGCAAAGCCAAGCCTCATTCAAGGTCTGTAGGTAACATCGCCCTGCAGATGTGCTCTGCAATCACAGAATCATCATTTAAGTTTGATTAGACCCTTATAATCCTTGATTCTGCTCAGCAGGATTTTTCCAAGCACTGAGCACCTTCAGGCCCTTTGGGCAAATGCACCTTCACTGAGCCATCCCTGCCCTGGAGCTCAAACCCAGCTGGAGGATGAGGAAGGGGCACGGCAGTGGGCAGAGGCGAGCAAGGAGAAGTCAACCTGGCCCTGCAAGGGCACTGGGCAGGGTGAGAGGAGGGGGACAGTGAGGAGCCATAAGGACAGATGTATTCCTCCTGGGATGTGGGAGCTCAGGACTTCTGGATGACCAACCATTATGATTAAGCAGAAGCCCTTTGTTGTTTACATTAAGCTATATTTATACCTTCTAAAAACTACTGTTCACATGCTCATGCATTACGTGATCGGTGCCTCTGTCTTGTCCAAGGGTCCGGCCCCACCTTTCAGGAAATACGATTGGTCACAGTCCAGTGATTCATGGGCCTCCTTTATCTAGTTCTTGCAGCCTTGGTGTTCTGTTTCTCAGCCTCTTCTTTCTTATTTTAGCACTGTTTATGTCTTAGTAACCTTGCCAAATTCCAGAGGGTTCTGATAAGAATGATTGAAGGTGGTTTGGCTGGAGCACACTGTGACCTTAGCTGTTCAAACATTGCTAGACTGGGACATCTCTTCTCCCAGGAGAACCAGGAACACCATGAGCAGCTCCCTGCAGCATAGGCAGGTTTGCAGTCACACCAATCCCTCTGCAGAGGGATCCCTCCTTGGCTTAGAAAAACACCCAAACACCCTCATGTAAACCCCATTTCCCTTCAGCTGCTTAAACAAAAGCAACAAAACTCACTCCATATTGGGTGATCTGTTCTAAAAACAGAATTTTAGCAGTGGCTATCTCATGGTTCCTCACTGGAATCTGAGATGTGATCTGTTGAAGCTGTGAGTGTCCATGTTACAAAAAAAGGATTCCTTTAGACATAGAGAGAATGAAAGCAAGGCCGTGTTGGT
The DNA here is from genome assembly GCA_013401135.1 of Cettia cetti. Lineage (NCBI taxonomy): Eukaryota > Metazoa > Chordata > Aves > Passeriformes > Sylviidae > Cettia > Cettia cetti. The sequence goes on from VZUI01033631.1 coordinate 38,054, forward strand.
GAGGATCACTGTGAGGGGAGCTGAAGGACCTTGGTATCAGGATGTTGTATCAGAGCTCCACACACTGAAGCTGCTTCACTTCATGATTGCCCCGCTGGTTTGTGCTGATGGTGCTTCTCTTTCTCCCTGGCATTTAACATCCACATCCCCAGAGAATGACATTTCAGAGCCTGATTAAATCATTGTCTTTCATGACAGAGAAAGTTTGTTCTTCAAAGTAAAGAAGATTAAAAAAAAAAAATGCTGTTGCAAACAGTGCTAAAACCAGATGAATAAAAACAACCAAAAAAGGGTTTAATTCCATTATTTTCAATTAGCTCTTTAATTTGATTTAAGTCATTTGCACTTGTTGCTTGTTTTACATCTCTTATTGTCCAGCATTTTATTTCACACATCTAACAGTATTAAATCAAACTGTTTTCTAGTCTTTGCCTTCTTTTGAAGCCTCTTGAAAGTTGAAGGCAGTATTAAAAAACAGATATTAAAAACGAACTTTCATCTCTCTGCAGGTTATTTGTAATCAGACCTTTCTCATCAAGGGCTCGTTTCATATGTGTTTGGGATCTGGGAATTATTAAAAATGCCAATCCATCGTGTGAAAAATATTGCCCAGGCTTCAGTGTTTTGAAACTTCAGCATCCTGTGTGAATTCATCAGCAGCAGTGGAGACTTGGTGCTCCTGGTTGTTACACATAGTAATGGCTCAGTAAATCTACACAGGATTCTACTTCATGTTTCAAACTCCTCTTTATTGACTCTTGGTTCTGAATGGCTGATAGTTTCAATAATTAATTATAAAACAATGTATTATTAAATGAGCAGTGTTGCCTCCCCACTTAAAATTAACAAATCTCAATGTGTATTTTGGAGAAGCCCATCACAGTCTCACAACTGAGTTACTTTCTCATCTCAACTTACTGCTAACCAGAAAGTTCTTCCCAGGAAGAGCTTGGTAAATAACCAGGTTAGCATCTCAGCAGCTTCTTAAAAAATGAGTAGTTAGGTCTGATGACAGTTACCTTCAGATCCTCTTTTGCCATGAATTTTTGCCATCTTTCCCCAAATATCCAACACTTTTTTTCGTTTATTATCTCATGTCTACATGAAAATACACATTTTGTGGTTTTAGAAAGGAAGATCCTTCTAAAGAAGTGAATGTAGGAGAGTTAAGCCAAGCTGAAAGTTTCCTGAATGAAAATTTATGAAATTCAATTATAAAAGTCCCTTTCCAAGAAAACCCTTCTTACCTTTTCTGTTCATTCCATTACAACAAAAGAAAGCCTCAGCAGCCAAATCAGGTCATGTGTTGATTGTTGTACACCACATTGTAAGGCATTTCCAGTAATATTAGGACTGATTTTTGGTAACATCAAATAATCTATGGCTTTGGATGGAGAGCACTGATGGAAGAGCTGCACCTGCAGAAGCTGTTACACCTTCTATACCATCAGATTTTACTGAAACACCCACAAAAATATTTAAATACTTTAAATACTCAAGTTTTCATCACGTTGACACATCCATGGCAGAAGGTAGTATTAGGAAATCTGGTTATGAACTGCCCCTGGATAGGTATAGCAGATTGCTGGGTGGAAAATGTCAATTCCTCTTCCTTGTCAAATCAACACCGGGATTCACGTCTTGAGAATAAGAAAGTTTCCAGTGGGGTGTTAAAATTTTCCAGGTTGAAATTTGCATCATGGACTCAATTCTGTGCCACAAGATGGAAGCCCATCCACTGTGTGCTCAAAGGCAGGGCAGGGCTGGAGAAGATCAGGTATGAACTCTCTTTGATGGAGACATCCCAGAATTGGAGGTTAAGCTCCCTGGGAGTGGGCAGAGGAGGTGTTTTTCTCCTGGTGTGTGTCTCTCAGGAGGAGCTGTCCCACGTGGTGGGTGGACATCCCCGAACAAAGGAGAAGCCTTTCAAAGCAGAGCCTCTTTATCTCAAAGGCAGCATTCCCTCTTTGATCTCCCGATGAATCAAGCCAGCTTTGTGCTCCTCAGCTCCTGCTTAAATAACACCTTTCTCCAAATAGGAAAAACCTGAACAGATGTAAGGCTTGGGTGTTTTAAGAACCACTTTTCCCTTCTGAGAGCAAAATTGGGTGTTTCACAAGGTGGGAAGGAACCCTCATGTGCCCACCTCCAGACCCTGTAATTCTCCAAGATCCTGCAACTAAATTTTTGCAGGTGTTTTTTTCCCATGATGGGAGGAACTGAACCCATCATAGGATGGGGAGACTTTGTGTGCTCCTGCAGTGGGTTTGCCAAAGTTAATTCCACCACGAGCAACACATTGGCGTCACCTTCTTCACCTTCTTCCAAGACATCTCCTGTCTTTCTGTTTCATTGCTGTTCCATCCATAAAAGGGCCCTGAATAAAAGCATGGCCTGTTGTTTGATGAACCAGGAATCCATACATCCTGTAATTTTCCTTCCTTCATCCGCTTTCCCTGAGTTTCTTTGTCATATTCAGTAAAGTCTCTTTTATTGAACATCTGTTATGTGCATAGCAAGCTTATCCAAACTCTGCAGGAAAGCACCTTTACTCCAAAATAAATTAAAACAATGCATGTGCCTCTGGCCAATAGATCATTGGATGGGAGTCATGAATGTACATTTGTGGATATTTGATGGGAAGTTTATCATTTAAATGATGAAAATACAGTACTTCAACATATGGATCATTCTGAGCTACTCTCTTTCTTTTCCAGTTGAAGAATCATTGTGCATTTAGAGAAAAAAGACAAAATTAAGAATTTAAACTGGTCTGCTTGTAAAAGCTATTACCAAAGTGTGGAAATGCAAAAGCAAATGCAGAGGCAGAGTCTGACTCTGAGACATACTTGGTTTAGTTTTAGGTGGTGCAAACAAAGAGCAAAACATAATAAATTAGCAAAGTGGAAATTAAAAATTGAATTGAAGACTTAAAATAGAAATTAAAGTACATAAACCCCCTCTGGATGGTAATGACCAAATAAAGCTGGGAACTTGATATTTTTGCTGTTTTATCCTGATTTACAATATGGGTCCAGTGTGGTGGTCTGCAGTAGACCTTTCCTACAGCTCTGAAATAGTTTTTCCCCTTTTCATACAATATCTACGATAATTTCCGTAATAAGAAATGTTTTCTGCCCTGGAGAGTTGTGCTAGCAGGGGAGTCCTTCCCCTGCTCTCAAAACCATATCCTACATCCTGAGGCAATTGAGCAGCAGAAAACCCTTAACACAATTATCAGGAAATAAAATCAAGAATGTTGAACTCCAAAAGGAGCCTTGGAGTAATCAAGGCATTCAAGATGATGCTGCGATATGATTTCCAGTTATTAAAACACCTTTTGGTGCTTGACAGTGTGAAAAAGATCTCCACATCTGGCCAGTTCATGCCACTGTGCATCGTGATCTTGGCACGCCAAACCCATACTACAAAAGGAGATTTAAAGCAGACTGAAACAACTGAAATTTCCCCAAAACTACAAGACTTTTTTTGCCTGAATTTTCTGCTGTCCACACCGTACAGACATGAATCCAGACTGAAACTGTACAATAAAACATATTTTCTTTTCAGAATTAGTTTGCCAACGTTTCTCACAAAAAACTTTGAGGTTTCTGAGGTTTCTGCATTTTGCAGCTACTTTTTAAAACAGAAATTATCACCTTGTGTTCAATTAGTGAACATAGTCCATTTAAGAAGCAAGAACACGTGTAGTAAGGTATAAATACATACTTACATATAAAAGTGTAAGTTCAGCTGCTGCCATGGACAGAGAGGTCACAGTACAACAGGCTTAGAAAATCACACAGGAATGGATCTGCTAATGACAAAAACCAATATCAGAAACAGAAGTGAAAAACAGACTGTATTGCATTTCTGTACTTAATGTGCAAAAATGTCTAAAAGATGCTATGTCAAGTAAGATTTTTGCTATTTCCATACACCTCCTTCAGGCCAGTTCCCCTTCTCCATGGATTGTCCAGCCCAGCAGGATAAGGTGCCCATGGGGAGATGAGCTGGGAAGGACCAGCACTTCCATCCAGGTGGAGATTTCAGTCACTCTCATTGGGCTTTTTTTGCAGTAAAACATGAGTTTTTAGTGCCAAAGCAGTACAACCTCAGGCCACATTTCGTTAATCTTTCACTGCAGATTTGTGCTTAGCCCTGGGACCATGGAAAGCTGCCTCTCTGGCAGGGCTTTTCCATGGGGTTTGCTGTCAGAGGCACAGAAAAGCTACTACCAGTCTTTTAAAGAGGACCATGCCTGAGAGTCTGTAATCACTTGCCAATCTCACCTCTGAGGGGCAGACACTTAACAATCTATTATGTCCTAATTAAGTTTGGCCGTGTTTACTCTGCTTGATGATGATGATGCATAAAGATTAATTTACCTTTCCAGCTCTGCTGCCAGAACGTAGTGCCACAGAACCCCATTAAAAATGGAAATAGTAGTCAAGTCTCCAATTATTTTATATCATCTTAAGTCTACCGGAATTCATTATTTTATATGCTGTTACTTTAATTTATTGGTTTATCTTCTATTGAGGTAGTAGCAGTTATCTCAAGTCATTCTATATATGTTTTAAATACGGTGGAATAATTTCCTATGGAGAAACAACCCTCCAGAACAATTTATTTACAGTTTGTCAATTTAAGGAGGCCAAAGAAAGCCATTTAATTGCTTTTGAATAAAAAATCTTGCAGAGTCACAACTAAAATTGGGTTCCCTGGACTGTCATTGGAGTTTAGATTTAAACAAGCCTGAGCTCTTCAGTGTGACCCTGATGAAATTAAGTACAATCAGGATGAAGGCAGAACCACAATTATACAGGTTGAGCTTTACACTTTGATTTTCTTGAAATATTGATTAGGGATGTGAATATGAATTAAAGATCTTGGCTCTGTTTCAGCAGAAAACTATAGTTTGTAATAAGATCTTGAGCACATTCATTTTCTCCTCACTTTGACAGGTTCTGGAGTTTGTAAGTCATGCATTGGGTCACTTGTTCATCTGGGAGCTGTGGCTAGAAATGGTGATGGTCTCATCCTGCTGCCAGGGGCTCCTGATGGAAGAAGTGCTGTTCCAGAGAAATCCTTCAGCCTGGAGCACAAAAAGTTCACCTTGCTGCAGTGACACAGCTGAGAAGATGTTATTTGTGTTTGAGCTTTCTGTATAGTGAAAGAAACGTGTCATGGCAGAAGCTGTCCCTTCCTCCCATGAGGTCTGGAGTTCTTTTTGTTTGTGATCTCCTCAAAGTCTGTCAGGGCTTAGCTTGAAAGCTCTGGAAGCCAGGGAAAGATGGAGGCTGAGGACCTTTTTTACCATCCCAACAGGAGCAGGATTTTCTCCCTTCTACCCAGTTGCCTAAAGTTGTCTGAAGTACCTTCAAAATTCCTTTAGCTAAAGAGGCACTGCCAAGTCTGGTACCACAGTCCTGTCACCTAAGTGATAGTGATGAAAGTTCCCAGGAGTCATGGTCACCAAAGCTGTGCAAACCCTCAAAAGGATTAAATCAAGGACACAAAACCTTAGGAGAAAAAAATCATAATTAGCTCATAATTTTTATTTCTTGGTGGTTATTCCCTTCCACTCTCATCGTCCACATGACAGCTCTTGTGCTTCCTGCTCCTGTGAGTTCCTACACATCATTCATGGGTTGTTTTACTTATTTTTACTGAGTTGCCCTCCTTTTTCAGACTGGCAATGCCAGCAGGAGATTTCAGAGCACGTTATTTAACAAGCAAACACCCTAACAAACAGCCTGTGTTTCCACACATCCTTGCTGGTTTATGGGGTCATGTGCAGCAGTACATGGCCAATAAACCTTTTGACCATTTGTCACAGGTTTTATGAGCCAGTGCTTGGCTGGCTCAGGTGCACTTTCCCAGGGCCAGTGGCTCTGGAGAGCCACAGGCATCATTTATCCCAACATGGACAGCACCCAGCACCTCACCACGAGCTAGAAACCATGGAAGGCACCTCTTTTTACCCAATCCTTGCTTTTTTTCCCCCCAATAAGGCAAAGTCTTGGCTGCCCATTGAGTGAGAGAAGGCACTCAGAGCGTGGGGGCCACAGGATGGAAACCTGCCTGATCCCAAATTCCTGTAGCACCATGGGGTAAATATAGGTGGGATCATCCCAGCCCATATCTGTTTGCACCCTCCTACAAGGGGTGAGCTCATGGTGCCAGATCTCTGCCCAGTGATTACAACTGGGTTCTGTTGCTACACAACCAGTGGGGCAACAGAGGAACTGTGAAATACCATCCATGCTATGCACAGTGGGAAATAAATCCAAGGTGAAACAGTAAATCTCCAAGGAGTTACAGAAATTCAGATAGACACCCTGGTGGAGGTGCATTTATTGTGAAGCGCTACAAGGTTTTTCTCTTATCTCTAATTTTATAGATCTGTGCAGCTGCAGCAGTCCTTGGATAGGGCACATATTTGAAAATACTATAAATTTCACCTCCTATTTATTTCAGATTCATTGGCACTCTCTGTCTTTACTATCTCCTGGTATTTTATGCCTCAGTACTTGGAGAAAAAAATGCTTTGTTTGCACGAGATGTAATATGAAAACTCTCTCTGACATTTAAACTTTAGTACCAGTTTGCCTACAGTGTTAATATCACTGAAACTGCTTATATGGATTAAATTGCCTACAGTATATAATGCCAAAATATGAACACAGCACATTTACTGATTTAAGCCCTTGAAAGAATTATTACCATTAAAATATTTAAGGTCACCTTTACAAATGCAATAAATCAGGAGGATGTCAAACAGAGAGTGTTTAAAGCTCCCAGTCTTGGAGTAGCCCAGTGGGAAAGTGCTGGTTGATTCATTGTCATGTGCAGACAGGGTCTTGGGTTTTCTCACACCCTTTTTGGGGTACAACCTGGGGGCTCACACCTTTTTGGGGTACAACCTGGGGGCTCAAACCCCTCTGGCCATGGAGGACCAAGGGGACACAGCTATTGTCACCCAAATACTGCCTCTGTTGGACCAATTCCCGGCCTGGTTCCGCCAGCTCTGAAGATCTCACAGGAGGAAAAAGCAGCAAAACCTCATTTCTGTCATTAAAGCCAGACACAGCAGCTCGTGTGCCCTCGGGAGGCAGAACTGATGAGTAAGAAGATGCCATTTTCATGCAGTCACTTTTCTGCACAGAACAGCCTATTCATGCTACGGGTCCAGTTCTGCAAAAGCCCTTATTGAGGTCAACACAATTTACTGATAATTGAAGTGAGAGGAAAGTTTTGCTTCAGTGGGAACTGGCAAATCAAGCCTATCAGACAATTCTTAAAAAAAAAAAAATCATCCTTCATTATGCTTTCATCTTAAATATTAGGATTCAGCAAATTTCCCCAGAACAACTACTGTGTAAAACTTTAATCTTTTGAGAATGGATTGGGACTGTAATTGCAAAACCCAACATCCTCCTCCTGTACTGCATTCCCTCTCTCCAAATGTCAGCATTTACTAGCAAGTTATAAATGGGGGATAAATTTGCATGTGGTTATTACTCATACTTTCGTTTGTTTCCAGGTGACTGTTTTTAATGCTTAGCACAAACCCCTTATCTACAGTGACCCATCATAATTTACAACATGAGGAGACAGACTTACGTTCATCACCATAGCCTGGGAAAAGTACAGGGGGATGGATAAAATCCTACTGAAGTGGGATGGTTTTCCCAAAGGGTCTTTCAGAGAAAGATGAGATTTTGTGCTGGTGGTTAGAAGACACTTGATTTAGTAAAATGCTCTTAAATGAAGGTAAACTGGTGCTTTCTCCCAAACTTGGGGCTTTTGAAAAGCACATAATTTGTTTTCTGCATCTTCAAAGAAGCTGATTTGGGGAGTACTGAGCCCATCCTTCCCCCTCTCAGAAAATCTGACTGCTCCTGGGGGAACCAAGCAACAACACTTGTGCATTTCTTTTCAAATTTCTCAGAGAAAGAGCCTGAATTTCAAAAAACCCCACTACTAACCCTAAAGAAACGTTGCTGTCACGGGCCAAGAACGAGCAGCTCCCAAGCCTGAGCAGATGCTTTGCCGCAGGAGGAGAAGTGGAGCCTGACCCTGGACTTTGGACTGTTCTATCCGTGAGATTTAACAGTTGGATAACACATTTGATAATTGAGCGTGTTAATATTTTGCAAGAGAGACTGACAAGCAGATTGTTGTCAAATCAAGGCTCCGTCAGGCTGCGGATATTGAAGTTGGCAGAGCCCAATAATTTACAGCTTTCTCCTTCAGCTTCTCATAATTTACTTCCCAGCCATTGAAGGGAAACCTGCAGCCAAAGAAAATTGATGGACTCATCATGCAGACATGACACCCCTGAAACCTCAAACTGCTATTTTATACACATGGTGCAAAGAGGAATGATCAATGGCAACTGGAATCTTGGAGAATTCATTTACAGGAATCCTGGAGAATCTGCACTGGACACTTCTATTCTCCCACTTTTCTGGGACTTGCTGGTATATTCCAAATGATTTCCATTTAGTATTTTCCTGTACCCTGTGACCTAATAATAGTGAAACCAGTCACTCTAAGATACTAGTTTATATTGTTACAGTGTCTTAGGCCCAAGAGGGTGATATTTTGCTAAAAGCAAAACCCTAAGTCACTCCAGCTCAGCCCAACTCCTACTGATAGTGTGATATGACAAATGGAACAACCCAGCTGCTCATTTTCAAGCTCAGGTTTTATGTTTGTTACTAAAGTCATGCCTTGACAAAGTTTTTGGGAGTTTCTCATTGCACATCATGAGCCCTGAATGGTCTCCATCAGCCTTTTATTAATGGAAATAATTTCTTTCCAGTGCCACAATACATGCCTGCAAACATGGGAACACAAAGTTTAAAACTTCCTCCATTCCTTCCAGAGAAAAGAGAAATTCAAGAGTTGTTTGTATAAATAAAACCACAGAGGTTTCCAGATATAAAATCCCATTTTATATCTGGAAACCTCTGTGGTTTTATTTATACAAACAATTCTTGATTTTCTGGGACATAACAACAGTCACTGGAAACAGGACAGGGCTGGGGACTGATGTTTCCCAACTGAGTAAAGTCAATTTTTGAAGGCATTATTTGCACACTTTTTTAGAATCTGTGTGCCCAAGTTCATCATTATTGTCTGCAGGTTTATCTGAGTAGAAACCTACCGCAGGCTCCTCAAGTGTAACTTGGTGGTGTCACTGGGAAGGAATTGAGGCTTGTGCAAAGGCAGCCAAGCTCTTCCCAAAGCCTCTGTCATCTTGGAGAGAGGCTCAGGCAGCATTGCCACAGGGAAGGGTGGGGGAACTTGCTGAAACTCCATAAAAATAACCAACACCTAGAGAAAAACAGTGTATTTTCCTAAGAAAGGAAGTCCAGGGAAAGTCAGAAAAATGTTCTTCAGCAGGGAAATAAAGAGAACAGAATAAAGGCTTGGCTTTGCTTGCTGGGGCAAAGAGTTTGTACACCCATAAATGTCCATGAATGAATAAACCTGTGGATTCAGGAAGCGTGCAGCACATCCCAGTAACTTCAGGCTGAGGTACCTGGCTGAACTGAGCTTTAATGTGTATTTTGGTTTGTTTATATTGCTTGGGGCTTGTGTCAAGGTGTTTGTGTTTGTGCTCTTTAGAAACTTGTTGAAATGGGATCTTTTACAAGTTAACCATATTTTAGCTGTGCTGTTCATTCATTTGGTCTGAAGTAACATTATTGCTCTTTTCTTGAGCCTTTTCATCCCTAGTAAAGGTGCTGCAGGATAAAAAGCACAGCTCATTCCACAGAAGAGAAAAAACATTCTTATGGCCCAAACACATAAGGCAGCAGAAAAAAATAAAGCAAAAGACACTTATCTGAAAATGCAGAATCACTCCCAGTCTGACCTCACAACCTTGTACCCACTGTGTGTTGTAAAAACAAAAGGAGTAGTTTGTATATAACACAAACACAGCTGGAAATAAAAGACATTTAACCCCTATTTCACCAGGCAGATTTCATTTTACTAGATTGGTACACACCCACAGCCAAACTCAATCTGTCCAACCCAAACGTTTAACAATGCACATTTCAAACATATTTTTAACCATCATAGAATGGCTCTGCACAACCCCCCAGATCACACCATGTTAATAAACACTACCCTTTACTCCCTTTATTTTTGCAGTGTTTCTAATGGAATTTTTTTTTTTTTTTTAAATTTTCAGAGATCAACTGAGGTGAACCTGCTTGGAAAACATGGTAAGCTTCAAATCAAATACCACAGTTCTAAGAAATCCATTAACCATTCACACCTAAACCTCAGCCTTCCATGCCTCACCCTATAATGCACATTGTTGTCAATTTTTGTCTTATTTACCCCCTGCTAATAGCTGGGCTCAATTCCAGGAAACTGAAGACAATTGTGGAGAGATGCAGATCTAACATTCTTCAAGTTGACAGCCAGTAGTTCTGAGCATTTAATTCCTGAGATGGAAGAATCTCCAAATCCTGCTTTTGTAATTCACCCGGGAAAGCACATCAGAGCCAAACTGTGTCTGTGTAGCCTGAGTAAAAATGATATTGTTTGATCCAAGTTGTATCTTTCTTGGCAGATTTGTAGGGATTGTGATCCTGGCTGACTGGGGTATTTTAATAGGAAGCTGAGCACTAAAAATCGTGATGAATTGTCATTGTATTGTAACCATCGGCATTTGTCCTCAGCACAGCTGAGGTAAAGGTTCATTCCTTTAACCTCGTTAAAGGTTAAACAACTCTGCCAAATTCCACCAGACATGGCATGTGTGATGTGACTCCTCTAAACTGGGAGTCAAAAGCTTCCAGTGGGAAAAATCTCCATCTTTATGTATTTGCCCCCGAGCAGTGGTGCGGGGAAAAGTAAATAGATAAACAAATAAACAAACAAGTAAACAAATAAATAACATTATTCTGTTAGCTCAAGCTGGAAATTTAAGCAGCTGAACAGAACTCTGAAAGTTGTACAGTGTTTCTGCCCTGATTTGATAAGGGGTTTATGCTTAAAGCAGAAATCATGAAGGGTCAAGCACCTCCCTCCTCCCTTTAAGGAGTTAACACCAATGAGCAGCCCCAAAACATTTGCTTGGACCCTCAGGCCTGTGGTGCAAAAATACATCCTGGGATTGAGCTTCAGCCAGTGGGGATCAGGTGGGTTTGCCTGAACCTCACATGGTCCTTCTGCTCATCTTGCTCCTCTTCTGATCTGTCTAGTCCTCATGTAGCTCTTGATCCACCTATTCTGGTTCAGCATGATTTAAATGGAATTATTCATCTTTCTTCCCCAGGCTGATTAGACTTATGAGTACCTAAACATTGTGTAAAATACCACAACACTATCTCTGAAAACACCACCACACTAGCTGCCTTTTCATTCTTTAGCCAATTTCTCAGCAATACTGACTTTACATGCACTTGCAAATCTCCGTGTTTACACCTCCAGGCTATGCTGAAGTCCCAGATTTTTTTTTCCCCTCTGTGATATGACTAAAACATGCCCTTCTCTGTTCATCCATCAGCAAACCATCAGAATTTTTTGTCTCCACAGGACCCCTCTGGACCCCCAGATGCCACCCAGGCCCATCTGCTGCTCACAGCCAGAGCAGGTTACTGGGGAGCTGGTCCAGTCAAGCTCTGAATTTTTCTACCTCACCCAGTTCAGTGTTGGGATGCCAATAGTTCCAAGAAACCTGTTTCCTCCATTCATCCAAATAAAACCTACACATGTAGGAAGAGTGACTAGATTCTTCTTCAAATCCAGCTGCAAAATTTTCCTTCCTTGGCACGGTCACAGAATGGTTTGACTTGGGTCAAATTTATGATGTGCAGGCAGTTAATATTTTGCTTGGTATTTTCTTGTACAACACTAATTATATCCCAGTCTTTTATCCTGGATTGGAGTTTGCTGTCATGAAGCACAGATCCATCCCAGCCCACAGCTAAAGCATCCATGGGTGGCCCTGCAGAAGAATAATTAATCACCCCATTTTGCAAGTGAGTCATTAACTGCTGACACAGAATTTCCCCCCAAATCCTGGGATTCTGGGACACTCCACATCAGCAGCTGGAGACTTTGACTGGCGTTTTCCTTATTTCAGTATTGTGAGCTGTATTAATTTTGTGTGCTTTGCTCCTTGTACAATTCATTATCTAGAGAGATTGGACAGGGTTTTTTCCAGTGTTCACGCAGGTCCACCCTTGTCTGGAACATCTGTGCAGTGCTGTTCTCATGTTTGCCAACACAGAGGTCTTACTGTCTCCTGGAGGAGCCCCAAACTCCAGCTTCCATTCCTATCCTGCTGTAAAAATAAACTATTTGAAAAATTTACCTAAATTAGGTAAAGATTCTCCAATGAAATATTCAGGAACCTACAAAATGTTTTGCTTTTACTGGAAACGAATGTTTTGCTTTGCCTTATAATGAAATCAAACCTTTGGTCTAGGGGAGAAGAAAATCAGGATAAATCCTTTCTAGAACAGAATATGCCCCATCGTGTTTATCCATGAGAAACTTGCCCTTTGTAGGAGACCTTGTCTTCAACAGCTCCTGACTCCTGCTGACTGCACAGCTTGGAAAAGGGTGTACAAAAAATTAATATATCATTGAAAAGCCGCCAGCTGGATGCCTTGCCCACCTCTGGGAATCCCTTCCTTTGATGAAAAATAAATATTTACAGTTAAATAAAACCTTGAATGATTTTGGAATAATTCTTTCAAACAGCAGTGCTACTGTACAGTGTGAAGGGACTCAAAAAACCCCAGTTGGCTCATTTTTTAACTTCAAAGTTTGATGGATACACTCTAAATCCAAGATAAAGTACATTTAGGCCAAAAGGTTTGAAAGGTGATCTCTGATCTTAGTGTGGTTCTCCATCATCAGTTCATAAAAATTCTTGGCAAGGTGTTCAGTATCTGTGGGTCTGTTCTTTTCCAGGTAACTTTGTGGAGCTGATCACCAGGGAATTGGACACCGCCTTTACTGCAAAATTTGAGAGAGAAAGGGCTGAAAGTTTCAACCAGTGCAAATCAGCTCTCTTCTGTTAAAGTCAGTGTTTGTAGTATATTGGCTATTTGGGATTTATCAAATAAACTCTTTATTTCTTTGAGAAATGCCAGGGCTTCAGAACTAAAAGAAAATAAACCTGATTTCTGCTGAAAACCAGCATGTGCCAAAATAATTTCTCAAATCCAGCATTGCAAGGTGCAAAGACATTTAAGTACAATCAATTATGCCTTGATTTATGTTATACCATGGAAAATATCAGCCATCCAATTGATATTAATATCTCAATTTAACAAAATACACGATTGAAAGAGTGGTTAAATTTGCCCTTCAACTCTAGGTATGATGGCACAAAAAGCAAGAATATTAGCTTCTCTATAAACATCTCATTTGAGATCTTAATCCCCTCAATAAACCAGACAATAATGAATAGTTTTTGGTGCCTTTCAGTAGCTCACAGAACAAAGGAGCCAATACAACGTATCCTGAGCAAACTGTGCTGAGTGAAGGAGCAGGGTGTCCCTTGGAATTGGTGACAAACAGTGTAAAAGACTTTCTGCCATCACAGTGGGATGACTCAAGTAATCAGGTGCCCCATAAGAACTGCCATATCTACAATTTGCTCCCCAAACCAGCTGTTTCAGGAGTATATTATAAGGATCTGGCTGACCACAGCATGTTTGTGGTGGTTGGGCACCTGTCCCCATCAAAAAAACGTTGGTTCTACCAGGTCTTGATTAAAATTAAGACAATTTCTGCCTCTCAGAACGTAACTAGCAAAATTGGAAGTATTTCTTGCTGTAATACCCAGGCTGTCCGTCCTTATCCCGGGGTGGTGTATTCTTTTAGCAGAATCATCATTAAATAAAGCTTGGAGATGAGGACCATGAGGAAAAGGTCAAATATCAGTTTCTGGGGATTTGGAGGACTTACCAATTTCTTACTCTTGGGTTAAGTGATGGAGATTTTATAGAGGTGGTTCCTGAACAACATTTATGGATCTCTGGAAGGTCATCAGACTCAGCTTGAGTGGGTGTATGGATTGTGAATTAATTGACAGTTTGAAAAATTTGTAGAGATCCTGCTCAAGAATAGAACCAGGCTGTGGGAATGAGGGGTACCTATGGCTGTGGGGATCTCCAGCAGAACTGGATTTACCAGGAATGCTGACCAAAGGGATGAGGTCCTGGTTTTGGTCTCTCTCCACTCCCAATATCAGGGAATTTGTGCCTCTCTGAAGGCCATCACCCTAAAGACAGTGTCTATCATCCTGGTGATACCTCCCAGATGGTGGTATCCATATTCCATACTACTGTGGAATATCTCCTTATTTAGTGACATTTGTTAAACACTTTCCATGGAATGTGAAAACAACACTCTGTCAACGCTTGATCTGGGATGAGGACAGCACAGCAATCTTGGATCAGCTCTGATGTTCCACTCATGGCAGGGGGCAATGTGGGTGGGCATGGCTTTGCCCTCACCCTTGTCACACCTCGGTGTCACCCTCAGGCTGCACAAGGGACAGGGATCAACTCACCACCAACAACACCTGGCAGCAGAATAACAAATACTAAGTGGTTTCAGCTGATATTTTTCCGCTGAAGGAGTGAAAGGAGAGAGCTGACCACTGACTTGTTATGTCAACATGTCATGACAGCGGTGTTTGTCCAGGACAGAGCCCTGCAGGTGACAAACAGCTTCCCTGGTAAACACCAGCTGGGAATCTCTGCCACAATGCTCACGGTTTAGGTTTCTTTACATCCATCCTTATGTGCTGGCAGTTTAAGCCCTCAGGGTTTTTGTAGTTTTTTCTCCTCAGGTTCAAGCAACCAGATTAAACACATGTAAACTAATTTAAAATTCCCATTCAGGTTAGTACGTATTGCATTGTATACATGCATGCACACTGTGTAATATAAATGTGTGTGTGCTGGAGACAAAAGCCACTTGCAAAATCAACGTGGAGTTCAATGGTCTCTTGCACACAAAAAAAGAAATTTCCTGAAACAACACATCTGAAACACCCTTACAGATGTTTCTCTGCATTACCAAAAAAAACCTGTCCCCTGAGCTAAAATGAAAATTGATTTTGAAAAAAAAAAAAAGCTGAAGGATATGAGTGGATCATCATAATTGGATCAACATGCTCCAAAAGCTTCAGGCTACTTCAACTTCATTTCTTAGCTGACAGCTTTCTTTTGGAATTCTTCAAACCAAACACAAATGGTTTGATTGCAATATGTGAAACATTTGACCATCATATCCTTGACAGTCAATCTGCTGCAGGGGAGATTTGATAACTGTTGTCAAATTCATAACAGCCAGTCTAATCCAGAGAACCAACAAAAAAACACAGGAGCTGCTTCCACAAAGCCAGAGATGATATTAATGTAAAATGACACCATTTACAGGGAAAATATAGGAAAAGGCTGTATTGGGTCTTTTCCAAATAATGTTGCAACCACATGAACTGATCTTACTGGTCCTTAACTGGTAAATACAAATTAGAGCTGTTTAAAATCCACTTGGTTTTCCATTCAGGTGTCACGTGAGAAATGAAAGCAGCAAGATCAAATCCCTCAAACTGAGCCTGCGCTAATTTATGTTCAGCATCCTCTGGGGAGATTAGAGCTGAATTGTTCCTCCCCCCAAAAAGAAGCATTGCAGGGTAGATGTCGGGGCAATTGGCAAATTTCCACATCTTCCAGCAATAAATGGATGAAAAAGAAATGGGAAAACCACCACAAAAAGAAAAAAAGGCAACAGAATAAAATCTAATGATACCTTCTCTTTTGTTTCTATGCCAGGCAAAAGTGAAAACTGCAGCACTAATTGGCAGAAAAGAACTGAAGGATATCATGGATGAAATAATTACTGGATGTCAATATTGTATTAAACATCAAGTCAGAGGAGTTTTAGTGAGTACATGCTTTCTAAAGTTGAAGCTGCAAGATCTTTATCATCATTTTATGGAGGATTTAATTCACAGTCCTGGATTTTTGGGAGAAAATATCCTTGATTCTCACTGTAGCTATGCAGGGTTAGGGAGGATGACGAGTCAGGAGCTCATCTTCAGCAAGTAAAGATTAATTTTAACAGCAAACCCCTTTTTCCTGACAGATCTCAAGCTCTCAATCTCTCTCAGAGCCAGTTTTAGGGAGGTGATAACTGTCAAACAAATCCCTCTCTGCAGGGAGGTTTCCAACACTTGACTTTCCCAACACTGCCAAGACCTAGGATTGATCCCATTCTCCAGAATGGTGATCAAGCTTCCAAGCCTCGCCCTTGCACTTTACTCCTTTTCTCTTTTCCATTCCCACGATAAACGTATTTACTCCAAAGTCTTCCTTTGCACAATTATCCTTCGGCAGTGGTTTGGAGTTTTTTTCCTATTCTTTTATCTGTTTCTGTCTTGGAAAACTCAGGAAGCAAAGGGGATAAAGTTTAACGACTGTTCACAGTTCAGTGTCCTGCAAAATTAGGGAAACATCTGGAAGTTGTTTTTGCTTCAGGATGACTTTTAACTGACTAAATGATCTCATCTGCAGAGCTGGGCAGGCTGGTGGAGGATGAAGAACAAGAGTTGCTCCCTCCTACCTGAAATGCACCACAAATCACATTCCAAGGGCTTTTCTAGCTCCCTAAATCCTCTAGATTATTTTCTACTATTTAGGAACAGCCTTCATTATACAGCTATAAAAGTAAATTAAGAGAAAGCAATAACATCTGATTAGAGCCAAGAAAAAAATCAATTGCTCAGCATGAACAACTAAGTAATAGCAAAATATTCCAGACACTTCCAAAAGGAGTTAAGCATAAAAAACTTTGCTCATGGGAAAAAGAGCTGTTATGTGAGCTGGAATTTTAACAACTGGGATTAATAAATCTGCATTCTTTTATTCCTTCTCTAGCAGCCAAGAATTTTCATTTCTAGTAGGAAACTGCAGTGGTGCAACATTACCCAATTTGTTTCTCCCTATCCCATTTTTTGGGAGGTCACCTGCGAGGAAAGGATATGTTTCCTGTTGGAATTTTGCAGGTGTTGGGCAGACCCAGCAGGATAAACCTGGAGAGGATCCGGCATCATGTCCAGACTCTTACAGATGGAAATTTGGGAATGAAAAACATAAATATAATTAAATTGTGACATTCTTTGGGGATTTCAGCCAAGAATATCACTCAGGATAAAGGATGGTAAGGAAAAAGTGCTATAAAAACTTTTTGTTGAAAAAGTTGCCTAAAATTTATTTTAGAAAATAGTATTTATATACTATTTATGTATATAAATATATATATAAAATACTTACTTTTTTTCTTCAAGTAGCATTTAAAAGCAAAAAAATTTGGACTGGAATATTAAGCATTTGGGGATGCGTTTATGACACTACTATTTTTGGTATGATAATACCAAGTAATAATGTTATTTCAGGAGTAAAAATATTTGTGGGAGGAGCCATTTTTTTTATTATGCCACTGAGCCAGGAGGAGATCCAAGTCTAGTATTTTCATAGTCCACCTTCAGCTGCTCCCCTGGATATATTTTCCCTCTTTTCCAACACTCCTGCTACAAAGACCTCTCTGTCGGATTCCCTCACTCTTTGCTCAAGTTACCATGGAATGAAAACAGCACTTACAGGCTTGTCTGCATCTGTTGGAAATCGATTTGATGGCCATTGCAGGAGACATGTTTTCAGGTGGAATAACTTGGGAATTCTGCCTGGATGCATAGAGACAACAGAATTACTCTGCTGCACCAGTTATTCTTCCCAGATGGCACTGGAAAGGATGCTGGGGTGTTTCTGCTGGGGAGAGGAACTTTCTTCCTAAGCAAATGTGATGGCTGTGTGAAAAGCCCCAATTTGGGCCATGTGCAGCACACATTGTCCCAGCACCTGGAAGCTGTTAGTGCTCAGGAGCATGGTGTGGATGGAGACTCCAGGGAGCAGCTGCAGCACGGCCGGGATTGCCCACGGAACGTGGATCAGTCTCCTGATAAACACTGAGCACTGAAGGCTATCTGGAGGAAACCTCAAATTCAGGAGAGCAAATGAAAAGCAGAGATGGTTTTCCCCTGGAAAACTTCCTGAGGGAAAGTGCTGTAGCTGGGTGAGCTTGGCCTTTGGAACAACAGAAATGGTGCATTTGGGTGGGTTCAGTCTT
Organism: Cettia cetti; assembly: GCA_013401135.1. Taxonomy (NCBI): domain Eukaryota; kingdom Metazoa; phylum Chordata; class Aves; order Passeriformes; family Sylviidae; genus Cettia; species Cettia cetti. The sequence goes on from VZUI01033631.1 coordinate 56,240, forward strand.
TGCAGGCTTGGGCTGTAGATGAAGCAGCTCATTTGCATTTCAAAGCTGGCCTATATTCTGCTGATTGAGAGTAAATAATGCACCATAAATATGTATTCCCTGCTCCGAGGTAGCAGCACATCACAGCAAGAGAGCTTTTTCGTGATGGCTTCAACCCCTTTGGGTGGTTTTCCTTTGGTTTTTCAGGAGACATCCCTGTGTCTCTCCAGGTGTGAGAGCACCTGCCTGGAGCAGCAAGATGTACTGCAGGGATGGCTGCTGGGCACCACCAACATCTGCATGCAGGAAGAACCTGGAATTATTAAGGTTGAAAAGACCTCCAAAGATCTTTTCAAATCCAGCCTTCAAGGAATCCCACCATGGCCACTAAACCTCAGGCAGTTGTGCCACATGAGGTGTCCACTTATTTTTTGAGCACCTCCAGGGATGGCGACTGCACTACTGCCCTGGACAGCCCCTTCCAATGCCTGACCCTTCTTTCAGTGAAGAAACTTTTCCTAATATCCAACCTTAACCTCCCCTGGCTGTTTTTCCTTGTCCTTTGTTGTCCATTGTCCTCTGGGAGCAGACCCTGATGCTCACGTGGCTGCACCCTCCTTTCAAGAGCTGTGAAGAGTGAGAAAGTTCCCCCTGAGCCTCATTTCCTCCAGAGCAAACACTTCCAGCTCCCTCAGCTGCTTCTCATGGGACTGATGTTCCAGACCCTTTGTCAGATCCATCCCCTTCTCTGGACACAGTATTCCCAATTCCTCAAAGCCCAGCTTAGGACTGTTCTCTCTACAATGGCATAGATCAACGACTATTTATCCAGAACAATTTATCACTTGCATTCCAATGAAAATTTTTAATGAATTCGATGATAAACTCTGCTATGAAATTAATGATGCTAAATCCCAGATATTAAATATAGACCTTGAGAATCCATGATTAAAAGGCTGTGAGATCTCTTTATTTTCGGAGCCTAACAAAGACAGACATTTATCTATATTTCTCTCAGCTTCAGTTAGTTCTCCTCCTACTCAAAATGTAAAATTGATTTGTTGCATTGGGAAATAAACAACAAAAAATGATGCTTATCTTAGTTCAGTGATATGACCATGATAAAAATTAATTGGTCACCAAAAATTAGTATTCAAAACATGGAACACTCAGTATGAAGTAGAGAAGACCGCTAAACATCTACCAAAAATGTGAATTTGGAAATCTTGTTTTAGAAATGCAATTCAAGTTCTCCAAAGTATCACTGAGGTGATGGAGATGGATGGGAGCTCAGGAATCACAAACATCAGGCAGGGATTTAACAAAAGGACTTCAGGTATGGTGGGATTTTTTTGCTTAACCTGTTTTTTTCTTGTATCAGAAAGGGCTTTGGGTCATTGGGAGGTTTCTGAATGTGGCACAGACTCCTCCTCCGTTTTGTTCCCAACCCTCAGAAGAAATTTGGTCCCTGAGGCTCCCCCTCTCTATATTTATATATTTAAATATATAAATATAGAGATATGAAAGATACAGAAGAAAAAGTCAGGAAAACCATCATGGTAAAATGAGGGAAATGAAGGCAAATAAGATAACTCCACTGAAATATTAATACAGAATATTATTATACCCACAGACTTTTTTTTTTTCCCAAAGCTAAACAAATATTTAAATCTTATATAAAACATCCACAGTTTTGGATTTTATGAACTAAAAAAACAGACATTATTGGAGGGAGGAAAAAAAAGGGAAATATCCAGAGACTGGTGTAGACTTTGACCAATCCTGCAGCCCTTGAGGGAAATTATTACAATAGACTTCAAAGATCTTTCCCTCCAATTACACTTAAAGTGTGTTACAATGTGTTCTGTAAACATGGGGAGAACATCCTGTGTCCTTAAATAACAAATAGACTTTTGAAGTCAAGAAAATTTAAGATCTCCAGAGAAAGCCGTGGTGGCTCCAGAGGAGTTCATGCCTTGCAGAAGGACTCAGGGACATTCCACGTGGGACTACCACAAGAATAGCTCAGTTTTGGACGTGGGAAGGGACTGACTAAAAACCATCTCAGTGGAAAACATTGGACAATTGTGTATTAGCCTGAAGTAGGTTTTATAATCCAGCATCACTTGTTATGGAATGTGAACAAAAACAAAGGCACAGAAAATAAGGACAGGATAATCCCATCTGGGTCTCTTGAAAGAGCAAGAAAAAGAAACGCTAGATCCTGGGGAAAAAAAACCCAATTTCTGTGAAATGTTCAAACACACTAATAATTGCAATTAAAGCCAGAAGAGGCATCAATCACACAGAATCTCTGAGAGCCAGCTCCACTGGGACAGACTGGCTTGGACTCAGTAGCCACCATGGGAATTATTTCCCTATCCATAGATGTTGTGGGGTTTTATTCCTAAAAGTCAGATGAAGATGGAAATAACAGATTTCAGGGAAAACCCCCTATAAATTGAGAAACCCCTGCTCTGTAACTTTCTCTGTCTTAAACTGGTAAATTGATTATTCTTCCTTATGCCTATGGCTCACTCATCCACACTGCATTCACCTTGTCCATCCCACCACCAGGAGCATTCCCACAGGGAGACACCAGGGCTTCCTTTCATGGGAGGAAGGATCTTATCCACAAAGAAAGAAGCACATAAAGGTGTTGAAGCCATGGAAAGCACTGGAAGACCTGCCTGTGTCAGCTGGGAAGGCTGGAGGAGTGGGAAGCTGTTCCCAAGTGGGAGTAAGTTAAAAGAGCTGATGCATCTGAATCGATTTGCCTGTAGGAGCAGCCATGAATAAATTGTAGTGAATTCAGAGGTGTGCCAGTGTCTGAGTCTGGAGGTGATTGTGGCCAATAGCCACACTTTACCACCAGCCCAGAGCCCTCAGGCTGAATTTCAGTCTTTGCAACAAAATCAGTGCTGGACTTCAGATGCACTTCAAAAATTTGAAGTAGCAGTATCTAAATTCAGCATTGCTGCCCTCCAAAAGCAGCTCAACGGCCCCAGTTATATTTATTAACCTTTTCCAATTACTAATTTTGCAAGCTTGTGACAATGTAGTTGAGGTTATAATTACTCTCCTGAGGTATTAAGGAAAGATTATCCAAAATTTGGTCTCATTCTTAAATATATCCATTAAAAATTATTAAAACAGATCATTAATCAATATGCATTACTAATACAAAGCAAACAAGGTAATCCTTCCACCCTGAAACTGGCTTTCATCCACATATACAGTCCAAAATAAGTATTTTTTCATTTAAATCCTGTCATTTAAACCTTTTAACCCTCTTGCTGATCACACAAACCACATAGCAAAGCATTGTTGAGAGTTGCAATGACCCAGCGTGAGGGGCAGCAAATTCTGGATTGAAGACCACAGCAAAAAACCTACACACATATATTTAAAAAAAAAAAAAAAAAAAAAAAAAGGAAAATTGAAGAAAAAAAAGAGGAAAGAATAAAAATCATGAATTGGAACAAAGCCACCAGTGCTGGGACCCATCAGAATTCACTACCTCTGCCTGGTTCCATTTCTCAAAGTCCCTGCTCTCCCTCTGCCCCACAGCTGGGAATAAAAATTTTGACTGAGAGATACTTTTAAAATGCTGAGAAAAGTCATGATGAGAATAGAATTCAGAAATCTGCAAATGTGGAGCATGCAGAGTTTTTTATTTAGTTCTGTTTCCCCCAGCATTCTCCTCTCCATAAGGGAGATTTAATTGGGTGAGAAGATTCATGATTGCAAAGATACGGACACACACAATATATATTATAGTTTTACAGATGTGATTCTTTGGCACTTATTTTACTAAGAATTTCCATATCCACTTTAACCCAAATTAGAATTCCCTAATCCAGATTACTGCTGAAAAGCAAACGTAACCTCAAACTGTAATTTGAGAGGTAACTTGCCAAAGTAAAGGCCTCACTGCACTGAGAGAGCAAAGTAAAGGGCTTCCCTGTAAATGGGAAAGGATTAGGCCCACAGAAAAGTATTGCTATAGCAACAAAATAATTCCTGGGAATATGGATAACAAAGCCAGAGCCCTGAGAGATGGGAGGGAAGAGGCTTTAATCACATCCTGCTCCCCTTGGCCTAACCAGCACATGGAAAGAAATGAGCGCCTGTTCGGTTTGTGGGTTTGGTTTTGAACTCATTTTATCAACACCAAAGGGCAGCTTTCAGCCTCTGACAGAACATCCTGGCTGAAGGGAAGATGAGCAACCACAGAATTCCCGCTCCAATGGGAACCATGGCTGGGCCATGGTTTGAGTGGACATCTCACAACCATCCCTGCTCATTCCCTGGGCAGGACTGTGAGGGTGTTGTGCCCAACTCTCCATCTCACCCAGCAGAAATCCTCCCATCCTGATAGGCAGCTCTCTCCCTGTATGTTTTGGTAATTGGAAGTTCCAACAAGGGTCTGCAGTTATAGCTCTTCCCACTCCAGAGACATGCAGGAAAATCTTTCTGCATCTTCCTCTGGAAGATGGCTTTAAAAGTTAGCAAAATTTATTATCATCACAATTTATCCTTTCAGGCTGTAAAAAGCTGCCAGTGAACCCCCCTCAAAAGGCTTAATGCATTACCAAAGCACTAATTTTATTCTTCATTATTCCCCCAAACCTACATTCGTAGCTGGAGCTTCTGCTCTGAGGAGAGCTCCTGGTTAATATATTTCTGTGTGTAGATCCTTGACAGAGACCATTTTTCTTGCCTCTCAGGTGGCTCGTAGAGTGAGATTTATGTCCGTTATGCATAAATTCCTTGCAATATTGCTCCAGCATAATCAGCAGAAAATCTGAGCCAGCACCCACAGCAGCCACAAAACACCGCCAGAGACAGCTGAACTTGGGCCACTTTCCTCAAGTCCCAGGGACTCTGTTCCCATTGAAATCAGAGACTGATTTTGTCCCTGATGGGTCTAAGGGACCACAAGGTTCCCCTTGCCATGCTGACACCCAGCACTGTCCTTGTGTGGCCTCAATGCAAATGTCACCATCAGATGGGACAGCCCAGCTTAGATAATAAGCCAAGTTTAGTTATTAACCTTTCATTAGAACTGACCCTGAATTTCTGTAAATAAACATAAGAATTTAAAATCACTTCGCATCCTAAAGCAATATCAGCATCCTTCTCTTTGGCTTATATTTATTATCTTTCTGCACAACCCCAAATCTGACCACACAAATATCCTCAAGCCCCAGATCACCCAAATCCTTCAGTTTCATTTTAAGCTTGGGTAGGAAGGGACCTTTAAGATCATCTAGCTCCTACCCCTAATTAGGGTTAATATAAGCAACCAACTACTAATTGCATATGTGTGACATAACCTGGTTTCATCAGTGATTTCATCCTGCAAGAGGCAAAGGCTCGTCAGTGTTACACAAACTGCAGCCAAGCTTTTGGTACCTGAGCTGGGGGTTCAGCAGCTATTCCTGATTTACACTGCAGTGGAACTAAGAATTGTACACAAATTGGTCTGGGCTCTTGGAGAAGTTTTTTAGATTACTTCTCAGCAACACTGCCATGACATCTTTACAGAAATCCTTGGTTTTGCTGAGTGAAAAGCTGTAATTTAAAAGAGACGAATTAGTTTTGGGCAATGGGAAATCATCAGAGTATAAATAATTACTGGGGTAAAGAGGATTCTTTGTTACCCCTCGGGGAGAGGCTGCAACAACCCACGAAGGAATTATTGAGAGGGATGGGAAGAATTGCACCTAACTTGGGCCAGCTAAAAATTGGGCACTGACGTCCCATGAGATGATGTAGTGCCTCTAATGAACAGCCTCCCCCAGAACATGACTCATCCCAGCTCTCAGCTGACTGTGAGGAAGCCTCAGCCCAAATTTTGGATTATTGAAATTGGAGAAATGAATTTCTGTGTCCCCGAAGTGAAACAAGATCTTTGAGAGCTGTACTTGAGTTCTCACACAAAACCAGCCAAGTCATTAAAATTACATGGGTTGCCTTTCAATTCCTGCAATTCCCACTTGTGCCTCTTGGAAGACCATCCTTTATATTTTGATTGAATTTATTGATTTATATTTATTTATTAGACTTCTTTTCTTCCCAGACTCTCAAATCAATATCAGGTCAACAGTGGCACAGAATGATTATCATGGCTGCCTGGCCACTAAACAGGGGGAAATTCCCTCTGCTCTTGTTACTGGAAAAACAGAAAACAGAAACTACCCTGAAAGTCCACAAAGGCTTCAAATTAAACTGGAAACGCAAGATTCATCTCGATGAGATATGTTTAAATGCTGTGTCATGGCAATTAAACACTTCTGGTTTTCCATTTCAGCACACATTGAAATAAAATCCTGATGTTCCACCTGATTTTCTTCTTTGCTCTCAGCTCTAGGGACCGTGTCGTTGTCCCCATCCCTGGCCTTGCTCTACAGCTGCATCAGTGATCAGCAGAGCACCCAGAAGCACCTCTGGAAGAGCATCTCTGCCCAGCAGGCAGCGGCAGCCACCTCCAAAATACCTGAGGATGCTGCAGAGGAGGGGGACGGGCACCCAGCGAGGGAGCAGTGCCACCACTGCCAGGCTGGGGACAAAGACAAAACCGCCTTCATCCTTCATCCACACAGCAAAACCACACTGGCTTACAGTTCAGCCTCTCCCTGGCCCAGAGACGGAGGCAGGAAGTAAATTTCTTCCAGAAAATGTTATTAAAATATAGCTCTTAAGCTGCGTTTTCCACGGGCATACCGGGTCTGTGTCCCGTCCCAGCCGCTACAAGCAGGAACACCTTTATTCAGGACAATGGGAGCCTTCTCAGGCAGGGGAAGGGGGGGTTCATCCTCGCCGAGAGCCCCTAGAGGGAGACATGACCCCGATTTTGGGAGGAGGCTCTCGGGATCCAGGCAGCGGCTCCTAGGAGCGAGCCGTGGATAAGGGATGCTCCGGACCTCAGCTCCTTCTCCTGGCCCTGCAAGGGATGTAGGGTGCCGAGAGAGCTCCTGGAGAAACCATGGGAAGAGCTGCCTGATCCACGGATGCAGAAGCAGCCCCTGGGATGGTGCATCCCACTTGGTGCTGGGGAGCAAGAGCAGTTCCCAGCCGAGCTGGAGACGTGGCAGCTCCATCTTCTTCCTCCGGGAAAACCGTGGCGGTTGCAGCCTTCAATGTGCCTCTTTTTTTAGCTCAGGGCACGATGGCCCTCCTTGTCTCCTTGTTCACAGCCACAGTCATACCCCAATTCCAATAAAGAAAAATGGTTCTTAGATGCAGCAAGAAGAGCAGGACCAGATTATCAGCACATTTGCATGGACAATAAAATATCACCAATTCGCCAAGATAAACTGCGTGGAAGATTAGTCTGAACTGCCAATTTCTTAAAATGTTTCTCATTTCTTGGTTATGGCTATTTTTTGCAAATTTCCCCTTCAGAAATCACATTTCTTTCAAATCAGCTCGTTGCCCTGGGGTTGTTGACCTTTATTTCGCCCATCTGGAAAACAAATGAAGCAGGAAGGATAACAATATGAGATCCTAATCAGAAGTGCTGTTTGTTTTTTTGGAAGCTTGATTTCAAACTTATATATTTCCCCCTCAAGGCCCTGCCTGCAATACGCTGGATATCCCTGCTGCAAGGAAAACCAGCAGCCTGTCCAAAAGTCTTTGAGGGCACCTTATCAGTGGTGAAAGACAAAAAAAGCCAAATTATCAGTAAAAATGAACACAGATGTAGCTGCAACAGCAGAGCTCAAGGGCCAGGTGTGAAGCCTTGATCTAAGGACTTGTCAGCCCATATTTGACCTAAAAAGTTTAACCTGAGCTTAACTAGAGTGACAGGCAAGGATAAAACAAATATTACTGCTAGTTTTCGTTAAAAATATTTATGAATTGAGTTATGAAAAAAAAAAAGCATAGGGAGGGATTCATTGAGGTGACTGGGCCAGAGGGAAGAGGAAAAGCAGCTCAACACCACGACAAAGCAGATCTGGGTTTTCTCACCAAGCAATGCCAGCTCCCAGGATAAGGCTGCAGATGAGCACAACAATTTGTTCGATTGGAAGAGGAATTTGTTAATTTGGAGGATCCAATTCCCATAGTTGTAACTGGAGAATTTCTGAGTTCACTCATGCTGGAAATAAACCTGATTTAGGGGAATGATAGCAAGGCTTTAAATTTTTTATTATTAGAAATCTGTGGGCAGCAAAATCAATAGTTTTTAGGCAGCTCTTTTAAAAAGGGAATAATACATTTCAGTGCTTATTAAATGCTATTCTTTTCTCAACAATCTCATTGTTTTTCTCACCACTACCTGTCACCCAGGTATTGAATTAGCCTTAAAATCAGCCAGGTGTTGGACTCCTTGGTCCCTGAGGGTCTCAGCTCAGCATATTCTCTGATTCTGTGATTCTAAAACTCTGCAAGGCTTTGTAGAAAAACATCACAAAAACCCAGCTGGTATTTAAGGTGCCTTCCAACCCAAACCAGCCTGTGATTCTGTAATTCCATGAAAATCTCTTGCTGCAGACCCATGAAAGACCTGTGGCTGACCGAGTGCTGCCTGACCACAGATGGAGAGAGGTGGGATGCCTAAAGAGAATAATATTGAGCCAAGGGGAAGAATCTGGGGAGAGCAGCAGCAGCTGCCAGCTGGGGCAGAGTCAGTTTGGTGGCTCTGATGGAGACCAGAGTCCAACCCCTGCAGCTCCTGGGCTGCAGCTCCAGGAGCAGAGCCATTCCCTCTGCAGCTCCTGTGCCTGCTTCCAGCCTCCAGAGGACCTTTGTGGAAGATAAATTATGTAAATCGTGGCTGTGACCCCCCAAATTCCAGGGGGTCATCACTCACAAGCCTCTGGCAACGAGCGCAAGGGCTGTTGGAGCAGAGTCTCCTCTGAAGGACAGACTCCTTGTATCCCATAATAGCAGATTCTATTTAAAAATAGCAAATGATAGTCAGAGGAATAATAAAAACTAGAAAATAATCCAAAACCCCAGCAATACATCAAAGCCAGTTTAATAGTCCTTAATACTGTCACTGACACAGCTCCTGTGCTTGCAGGGCTGGATGATGGAATGGGCAGAGGTTCCTGGGTTTGGAGCCATTTCACCCAAAAACTTTGTTGCTTCCTGCATGTAAATTATAGATAATGGCTCTGCTGACAAGAGGTTGCTCTTAGCTGACTCTGCTACAAGGTAAAATTGGAAGAAAATACCTGGTTAAAGAACTTTTCTCATTCCGTCGCCTTGGAAAAAAAAGAAAAAAAAAGAAAAAACCAACCCTGAGATGCAAAGAGTTAATTTCAAAGGGCTTGTTCTATCTCCTGGCTGGCTACTGAGCCAGAGCCATAACTAAGGACTTCAGGATATTCAGAGAAGAGACGTGATTTGATGTAGTAGGGGTAATCCCATGCTTATCAAATCATCTTGCTTGCCTGTAAAGCTAGCTCCAATTTATGGTGTTTTATGAAGCCTCAGATCGAGCTGAGGCTATAAAAATTGGGACTTAATATTCAGGAATAAAAATTCAGAGACCACCACTGAAGTGACTTTTTTTTTTTTTTTTTTTTTTTTTTTTTTTTTTAGTACTGGTATCCTCCTCACATTAAACATAACCAGGGAGTGTGACAATAATGGGATGCTGTTCACCAGAGAGAACAAGACAAACAGCCCAGGCTTGTGATTCCTATGCCACAGGAACTTGCTGCTCTGTGTGGATTAAGGCAGAATGTTGGCTCATACACCAGAACAATGGCTAATAAACCACCATGCATCATATAGCCCTTAGCAAACTTAGTCTTATTTTTAAACTTTTTCCCCTCTGAGAAAGCTTAGAAAAGTCTCTCAAACATCTGCCCACCAGACAAGTTTTTTTCTGCTAGTGACCAAATGCCCAGAAAGAAGCTGAACATTTGTGTGCAGCTGTTTGGAGAGCAGCCCTTTCATTTACTCACCTGAGGAAAAGGATGAGATTTCCTTTTTATGTGCATGAAAAATGAAAATAAGAGAGATGGAAAATTTCTAATCCATCCCTGCACTCTCCAGAGCCACCACTGCATCTGGCACATTTTGTCTTCCCTCACTGATCTTATCACAGTCATTAGGGGGAACACCCATATACTTAAATTACATTTTAAGACTTATGATACCTGTTTAATGTTAGATCTCTATTGAGCAAACCTTTAAACACTCACCTCACTTCCAAAGGTGTTCCTATGATTTAACAGCTGTCTAAATTATTGCTGTGCAAAGATAAGGCTATTTACACATTTATATTAAGTGCACAACTGATTTAATCTCCTAAATCCAGGTTGAAAATCCTCCAGAAAAAAAAAAAAAAAAAAAAAGAAGATAAAATTAACCAAGACAGCAATTATACAAGAATCAGTTAAAGCATCACTTGATTTTTACTTGGAGATTTTGAGATCTAATTAAGCAGCAGGACTGATGTGTTCAGCTCTGTCCTGCTGGCTCCCCAAAGGGACCCAAACCCTCCTTCGTTTGAGCGGTCCAGCCTTGATCATTAAAGGATGTGCTAATGACGAGCGTGGGCATCATGCAGGCTGAAGGAACCCTGTGTGAATTCAAGCACCGCAACACCTGAAGTCACTTTTCCTGTGATTTAAAGACAGAAAAATGCGCAGTCTCTTCAAATGTCTTAAGGATATGCATGGATAGGCTCTTTAGGAGCAGCCCGTGCCGGGGAAGAAGTCGCTCCCCCAGCTGCTCATTAAAAGCCGCTTGCTGCAGGTTTTGAACAGATCTGTTGGCAAAGCAGTTCAAATGAGCACTTTAATTCTCTCCAGGCAGGGGAAAAAAAAAAAAAAAAAAAACAACAAAAAAACCAAAAAAAAAAAAATCAGCTGGGGTAGCTGGGACCAGTAATTCAAACAGTTTAAACCAACCTGGCTGAGAGGAATTAGGAGTGTGAGCACACAGCCCCAGACCAGCAGGCTGGCAGAGGGGGGAATGCCATCGGCTCGTCCCACTGGATTTTCCCTCAGCTGGCACACAAATCGTGTTCCCACTCCTGCCCCACGTGAATCAATTGTTTGTGTACTTAAATAAGAATACTTGCTGCAACAAAGGTCCAAAACTAGTAATTGCATTATTTTAAATTTTTTTTTCCTCATTAATTTGGATTTCTGAATTTCTTTTTCTGAGGGTTTTTTTCCCTAAACAATGGATTTCTTCAATTTCTGCGTTGCATCTGACTCAGAGGACATGGCACAGGGCTCAGGAGACAGGATCCTTTAGATCCAGCTTCTCTGCCCGTGACTATTTATGTGATCCCAGCAAAACTGAATAAATTCCTTGAAGCATCGTTATGAATCTGCAACCGAATTCCTAAGTAACACTCCAGGGTACAAAATCTGTCTGGCATTGCCATTCTCTAGATGAATTCCTGGCTCTGCTCATGAGTTGCTTTGCACCAGGTTAGAATTCCACCCGTGGATTCAGGATCTGGGCTTGGCAAGAGGTGTTGAAGCCCAAGGTTATTTCTGACCACAGACAGAGGACATTAAGCAGGTATCAAAGGTGCATTGTAGGTAATATTTTTGTTTCCTACAAATTACAGAATAATTCACAATACAGCTACATAGTCAGCATTTAAAGTCCAGGTTTTTCTTCACACTCTCTCCATGTGCTGGGGGGAAAAAATTCTAATCCATGCTGAGGCAGAAAAACAACTCACTAAAACACCATCTAAAACAGGAGGTTTGAACTCATTGAAACTCTATTATATGCTTGAGTAACTCCTGGAACAATAGAAAGCTGTGCATGATTATGCAGGCAGACAGAAATATCCCAGGCAGATGTCCTTACTGCCACTCCTGGAGTCTCATCCCTGCCTTGGACACCATCATCCCTACAATTGTCCTTTTGAGGTGGTCACACCAGGAGAAGATGGTAATGGTGCATCTCCAGGTACTGATGTTTCTTTATGTTTCTATATTATCTCCGTTCATCTCAGCTCTCTTTTAAACAATAATAAATATGTGGCTGTCAGATTTTCAGGGAAAAGGACCTTTAAGGACGTGCCATAAAAGATAAGTGGTTGGCTTTTTGTTTTTATCAGGGGACACCTGACTGATCATGCCAAGCTCTTGGTGATGGGGAATTCTTAAAAGTGTAGTGTTGGAAAGGCAAATGGGCAAAGGGAAAACCATCAGTTATAATGTTCCTAAATTCTCAAGCAAGTTTACATGGGTGTTGTTGGAGAGGTCACAACTCCGTTATAATTCAGTTTATATTGAGTTCACACATTTGCACCTGCAAGCCACACAAATCCCTGCCTGGCTTTTGACCCCACCTGAATATGGAAGTGCCAATGGCACAAGCACACAAACTCTGAATGGAATCAGACTTTCCAACTCTCTCTGCTCTCCTGTCACCCCACAAAGAGCATGTCACCCCACATCAGCAGTGTCAGCTGCAGAGCGACAATTGTGGGGGAATTTCTTTGCCTGGGTGTTTTCATGTCATGGAAGAAGTCCTATGGAAACCCTGAGCATGGCACAGTGCCTGGGACACCTTGCTGTGGTCACACCTTCCAAGAGAAAAAGCAGGACCTGCAAAGAGCAACGCTGAGCACAGATCGTGCACAGTCTCCTCCCTTGCCTCCTTTAGACCTGGCTCAGGATTTTCAGGTAGAAAACTGAGCAAGGAGGAGGCCTTGGTGTGGTTTTGGTTTTATTCTCACGTTTTATTTCAGCAGAGGGGTGAAATGCAGGCTTAAAAATGCAAGGGCTTAGAAGTATGAGGTTCATAATCTGGTTTCACAAATGCTGGCCTGCAGCTGCTCGCTAAACCAGGCAAGCACCACCCCTCCTCAGGTAGGCCACCACGTGAGAAACCCAAAGACTTTATAGAAATGATTGTCAAAGACCCCATCATTTTGCAGTTAGGATAATTAATAAGGTGTGCACAAAATCCAGGAGTGTTTTGCCACACGTTTGCAGCTGAATTGCGTTATTGTTGTGTTGTAATAAAAGAGAGCCACATGGTAATGGAGCACCAGGGACCTAGCCTGATGCAACTGTTAAACATCAATGGGAAAATCAGAGGGGAAACATCAAGTTTTCCATTAAAATCAGTTTGGTTTTCAAGAGCTGTGACTTTTATTTAGCAGATTTTGTGAAAGAGCTTCTGTTTATAAAAATTATTGGGTAGTGTTGGCTGTCAGAAAACATAAACAGGCAATTAGAGCAATAAGTAGAATGATGGAATGAACTCCTCTGGCTGCATCCTATCTGGAGCCAAGCAAGGCCCCAATTCCATGGAATATTAGGCATGTGTTTAAGTCCACAAGGTCATCCAAGGAGCCTACAGGAACTACTCAGACATTAAAGTGTGCATGAGGGGCTTGTGAAAGCTCAGAGATACCTTGAGAAAACTGGATTGCAGGGACAGTCAGTGATTCTGCTGGGATGTGGCACTACCTAAAACTCATTTCAAAAAGTCTCCTGGAAGTGTTAAACATACTGCACGCAGTTTGGATTATCTTTAATGGATATCACCTGTCTGGTGATCATGGAAGGATTGTTGAATTCTGTCTCTGTGTTCCATACCCAGATTCTACACTGTTTTCCTGATGGGTCTCAGTGGTGGAAATAGCTGGATCTGCCACGAAATAATAAGGACTTTTGGCCTTTGTAGGACTATGAGCTCATGGATTGGGGAATTGTATGAAGAACAGAACAGCCCTGACAATAGAAATGTGATTAAGTGCACAACATCACTCAATTATCCTTGTTTCTTCCACTCTATAAAAATCCATTGAACCCAATTTCTTGCATGAAAACCTGACCATTGGTGTGCCTGAAGCCCTTCTCAGTAGCTTTGTCCCAGATCTGCACATCATCTCCTGCACAAGTTCCACCCCTAAAGTTATTCTGATAGACCCAAAGGAAGCAAAAAAACCTGCCAAAATGAACTTCTGTGATGCTTTAACATGTTTTTGAAATAATCTTGGCAATGACTGGGCAGGACCAACTCATGTGGCATTCTAGATGCCTTCCCCAAGATTACTTCCAAGGGATGCTTTTCCTGAGCTGATTCTCGTACACCAGGATTGTTTCAGGGATACTGAATAGGGGGAGCTGAACCAGATTTAAGGGTGAACTATTCTGAAACAGCTGTTCCTGAAGAGTTCTCACCATTGGGAAATGTTCTAGAGGAAACTTCTCAGCAATTGTTGGAAAAGTGGGCAAAACTGATCAACAGAGGAATAAATGCTGTCAAGAGGGATGCCCTTTCTTCCTCCCTCTCCAAAAAAATGCATGAAGCCAGACCAGATCTTCTCCTAGCCCAATTCCCCCAAATCCAGCATGGTTTTCCATACTGGCACCTTGTGTCGTGGGTTTTGTCTGAGCAAAGGGTAGCGCTGAGACCTGATGATAACACCCACTCTTTGCTTCAGTGACTTCTTAGTAGCTTGTAGCACTCAAGAACCACCTTCTCCTGAGACAGCTGGACTTCCTAGGGAGGTAAATCTATGGGGAAGGACTCTGCAGGACCTTTGCCAGCCAGCAGGAAGAAGTGGGCTGACTCCTGCCACCCTGCTCCTTCCCATCCCTCTGTGTTTTGTTCCCACACAGGCTTGGCCTAAACTGGCTCATCCCGACCCTGAAGCCTTTCTGTCCAACTCAGGAGTGCTTGCACCCTGCCCTTAGGAAGGGTGCAAGCCAGGCAGTGAGGCACCACACTCAGACTCTGCTCATCCCTCCTCTCCCTTCCCGAGCACAGAGAGCATGGACAGTGTCAGCTGAAACACGCAATTAGTCCCCCTCTAGCACGAGCAGCTCAAACTGTAACATCATGCCAGCCGTGATTAAGAGTGATACAGCACATCATCATTGTCAACACTATTCAACCAATGTAAACCTTAGTTAGAAATGTACTTGTCAGAGAAAAATGCGCCTTTGATTTCTATTACACTTTCCCCAGTAATTGCTGTCATCAGTGGCAGGTTATTATTACAGTTGAATAGAGTTTCAGTAATTACTTTTGCACAGATTCTAACAGCTTTTAGATTGAATGATATTCTGACAGTTTGAATACTCTTGACAACAATTACCTTTTTCCTGGTTAACACTGATTCAGGAAAATTAAAAATTAAATCTGTTCAGAGGAAACACTTATGTATGGCACTAGTAAGTGGGCTGATACAAAAATGTGTAAATTACAGAATGACTTAGAATAAAAAGTTCTTTTGCTCTTCCTCTTATGCTTTTTAAAAAATCAGCACTTAGGGTACATGCAGTTCATGCTGGTTAGATTACCAGTAAATGATGTGAAATGATTTAAAGCACTTCTAAATCCACTTCCCACTGATCAGCTTGAAATGAAGAAAACACTATTATGGAGGAAGCCTTGTTGCTCCCACCCTAATTTTTGTCTTTGGTAACAGTCAGATAATGGCTTTTGGCTTTCAGACTGTTATTGTTAATCTCACATCATCAGATTATTCAAAAAAACAACAAACAAGCAAACTGTTTTACAGTAGTAGCCTATAAAAAACCCCCAGCATGTTTATTATTCCTGAAAAATTTATCTAATATTGCAGGGGTCATAATTCAAATGGCTTGATTAAAAAGAAGTCTCCTGCACAAACCCTCCAATTTAATTTTGACAGGATAACTGGCCTTGTGGTTAAGGGAGACAGAGTCGATGTGATACATCTTCTTATTAGTAAGCTTTCTGATACTGTTCCACATGACATTCTTATAATAAAACTAAGAAAATATGGTCCAGAACTAGATAAAATTACCATGAGGTGGAGGGAACAACTGGATGAAAAACTGCTTTCAAGGAGTAGCTATCAATGGTTCACTGTCAAAGCGGGAGGAAGTTTCAGGTGAGATTCCTCAGGGATCTGTCCTTGCTCTAGCTCTGTTCAATATTTTCATAATGACTCAGTTAAAGGGAAAAGAGATTACATTTATAAAATTTGCAATGTTGAGGAGCTGGGATGCTGAGAACCCTTGGGAAGTCTGGATCAAAATCTGAAAAGATATTAACAGTTTGGAGTGATGGCCTGAAATTAAGATGAAATTCAATAAAGCCAAGTGTAAAATGTTACACTTAGAGAGGAGAAATCAGATGCAAATGGGAAATTGCCAGTAAGGGAACTCCATTACACATTCAAATTTATAGCCTACGAGCTCCATATCAAACAAAGGAGTAAAACTGCTCTAGAAAAGGTAATTTCAGGGATTTATTAACAGGGGCATCTTACACGAGACCACTGTGGTCATTCTCCCACCATGACTGAGCTGGGATGTTGTGCCCTGTCCTGAGCTCATGGTTTCAAAAAAGGTGCAAAGAAACTGGAAAGAATTTAACAAAGTCCAGCTGGGAGCAGCAAAAATGGTAGGGGATGAAGGAAGACCCATGAAAATACAGAATCATGGAATGGTTTGTGATGGGAGGGATGATAAAGCTCATCCCATTCCACCCCTTCCATGGGCAGGGACGCCTTCCACTATCTCAGGTTCCTCCAAACCCTGTCCAACCCAGCCTTGGACACTTCCAGAGAACCAGGGGGCAGCCACAGCTTCTCTGGGCAACCTGTACTGGGGCCTCAGCACCCTCACAGCCACGAATTCCTTGCCAATATCCTGCCTAAACCTCCCTTCCTTCAGCTTAAAGCCTTTCCCTCCATTAGGCTGTCCTGCCTGTGGAGTCTGTTGCAAAGCTGTGATTGAGCCTTTAGTTTTTGACACCGCTTCCCACCTCTGATCTTACTTGTGTATTAAAATATCATCCTCCTTTTTTTCTCCTGCACAGTAGAATTATAGATATAGTTTATTGTTATATTTTCCATAGAGCCTTCTCTTTTTATTAGCATTGTACAATCTGTACAAAAGCAGAATTTAGTCCTTTCAGGGAGCTGAAAGGAAGCAATCGTTTACATGACAAATCCAACATTATCATATGTAAACCTCATTTACTATGTAATGTCTTCCTGTTTCCAGTTCATTAATTGAATGAAACCTATTTTCACATTCTGGTAGGCAGCAGGATCCTCCAACTAACAGAAATAGTGCTTTTAGGGGAAAAAATAAATGTAGTGCCTGAAAATACTTCACTCACTGGCTTGTCCAAAATTATATGGATTTCTGAAAAATAAAATTGCTTTCTATATATTTCTCAAAAATAAAAATAATGAGATTTACGCAAGCCAGGTTTGTGCAGCAAATTTGATGGAGACCTGCCTGGTAAAGTCTTAAACCTTCATTGTGCATTAAAACAACACTTGTGACACCCAACCATGCTCCTATAAATACAATCAGATAAACACAACCAAATTACAGCCTAATTTATGGTAAACAACACTTCGTAGATTCAAGACTGATGGTTCTAATAGAAAGATGCTGACAAATATTTTGTTGCATTTCCTCCCAAGAAAATCTATAGCCCTGAAACAGCAATGGCAATAAAGCTCCTCACAGGTTCCAGACCTTAAAAAAAAAAAAATTAATTTTGGAGTTCTACTTTGGACCAAGGGAAAAAAAAACAAAACAAACCAAAACCAAAAAATACCCAACTGGAAAGGGCCTTGCTAAAACCAACTATGTCTCAATATTTGCATTAATATGGCATGAAAACTAAGATAACTCTCATGATGTTTTAGAAAATGGTGACATTTTCTATGGCACAAAATAAAGCAGCATCACCAGCACACCATGCTCAGGCAAAGCAGAGAAATAGAAAAGTAATGAAATTATGAAGAATAACCCCCAGTGTCTTTCCCTCAGCCTATAAGAGAAAGTCCTGGGCTGGATCCTGGGATCTTGGACACTCCCAGGGTTTTGGGCTCTGGTACCACACTTTCATCTGCATAATGTGAACAAGCCAAACAAATCTGATATTAAAATGAGAAAAACTGGCAATTTAAAATTGGCTATTCCGTTCCTTTTCTTTTTGACCTCAATCCAAAGCCTTTCTAAGCCAAAGAAAAGACAAGCTCACAATTAGCGACTATGACCGGTTAATGGGTCTGTTCTGAACATGTTTTTAAATAAAACAATAAGCAAGCCTGGGAAAAAACAACTTACTGGGCTATCTGAGGCCAATTTCTTTTAAGCACAGGTCACATTATTTTAAAATAAATTCCTTTTAGCATTTGTTTCGTCAGGATTATGTCAGTCCAAAGGGAATAAACCCAAAATCTCTTGTTGCCAAATAACTTCATCTTTGTGCATCTGTAACTCTATTTTCTCCAAATAGAACTGGTTCATAATATGGGTGGATTTGTTGTTTTTCTGAGCAAAGTTGCTCCCTGGCAACTTCAAAAGCAAATTTCATCTAGGGGAATAAAAAAAAAGCAAAAACCCCAACCCCCCCAATGTTCACTTACAAAGCTTGGTAAAAAATCCATGGAGTCATAACAACTGAATGACTTGGTAAGAAAATCAAAGTGCAGCTGACTGGAAGGAAAAAAAAAATAAATAGGTTGTTTCTGTACAACCAGGTTGCCTAGCATTGGAAACTGGCAGAGATGGCAGTTGTAATGGCAACATAATGAATTAAAATATTCCCAAAAATGTAACTCCTGATGCCCCTCTCACTACCTCTTTGTCTCATCAAAATTCAAATCACAGCTACAATTCCAGAAGTGTTTTCAGTTCCATGCTTTCCAAACAAAATACCAAGGTGATAAACAGGGATAATAGGAGCATCCTTAGCTCAGCTTTCCTGTCCTCCCAAAGCCCAGGTAAGCGCCAGTGCAGCCCAGTAGCCCCACACCCACCGGCTGTGCCCAGCAGAGCTCCCTTCATCCCTCTCCTCCTGCTCCCATCCACTGGCACTTCCCACTCCTTCCCACAGTTTCCCACGAAACAAAGACTCTCCCAGGTGCTTGCCAGGAGATTGAATAAACAGGCTGCATTTGTTACCCTCTAACAGGCACTAGAAGGGAGAATCCTAACAAACATCCGTTATCCTCCAGGATTCCTGAGTGGTAAAATCATCCCTTTGCCCACGGCAAGGTTGGAGGGAAGGCAGGACGTGTGCTGATGGTTTTGTTTTACCATCCAGCTTGCCTGGAGTGTCTGATTAACAGTTTTCCATCCCTATTCAGGCATCATTGTTAGGGGTAAGTCTTTGCTCTTTTAGATCCTGGTCCAAAGCCTTTCAAGAAAATTGAAAAGTCTCCCATTGATGAGAAGGGGCTGTGCCCTTGCTAATTGTTCCTTTCACATCAGAGTGAAAACAAATTCTTCAGCTTCCATTTGAAACCCATGAAGTTCAATTCCTTAATATATTGGACCCTTATTTTAAGGAGGCTGGAGAGGAGAGGAGGGGAAGGGAAGGAAGGACAAAGCCCAGGACTGAGGGCTGGGTGTAGGCTCCAAGTGCTTGTGTTACACAGCCCACGCCGTGACACGTCACGCGGATTCCGCGTTCCAGAAATGCTCCAAATGTTTTAGAGCTCACAAGTTCAAAAAATGCTGCATTTAAAGTACTCATTGCTCACCAGCAAACTTGAGATCAGAAAGCCACTCTGATGCTCCCCATCTGCTGCTCACTGGGAATAATTTCTTCTCAGGAAGAAAGTTTTAGTTTGCTCCTCTCGCAGAGTGAGGTGTCATCTCTGGTTAAGGTGAAGATGTGATGGAGAAAAGTGGGAGGTCTACAGAGACAGAGAAAAGTGGGAGTTCTATAAACATAAGACATTTGGTTTGGGTCCTCTCAGTGCCAAAAAGATATTGAGAAATCAAAAATGTCTATTCCAGACCGAGAAATGTGGCTGGTGAACGAAAATTAAAATTCTGAGGGACATCAAAAGTTAGGCATGCACATATTAATGATAATGGAATTTTACAAACACCTTAAACACAAATCAACAAACTATAATTAATGTAAGTATTTATAAAGCCCAGTTTAACTGGGTACATGGCTGATGTCATCTCCCAGCATGGGAAAACTAGAAGAGCTCCATGATGGGGTAACTAAAGGTTGATTTTGAAACAACCTTTTGCTTCAGGAAGGAGATGAACTGGATGGAATTGCCCATCTAAAGGTTAAACAAAACCCCTGCAAACACAATGGCATAAATAAATACAGATCTATAAAAACAGGGAAGCAGAAATAGCACATGGCTGATGATTTGGGAATCCAGGAAAGAGCCTGGTCAGCCAAAGGATTCCCCAAGCTGTGTGTTGGAAGACAACAGACTGATCTGGACAAAAAACCCATCCCATCAATGCTGCTATTTCTGCAGAAGAAAAAGAATTTTTAAAGAGACAAATATATAAAGTGCAATATAACCCAGAAAAACACCTTTCAAAAACTGTCTTCTTACTGTGAAATAATTTTTCTTCCCTCCACAAAGAGGGATTTCACCCTGGAGTTGTTTCTAAAAGACAGTAAAACATAACAGATGAATGTTGCCTTGCATAAGGAACACACACATGCATTTAAATCACTTATATTTTACTTTTTTATGATGCAATTGCGAATCGTGTTATTTTGCATTTGTAATTAGAGGTTGAAACAGATGGCAGAGACTTGGTTTAAAGGGATGTGCTGGATGGATCGGGTCTCTTGCTCCACAGAAGCAAGGAAACTCTTCCTCGAGCTGGTCAAATAGCAAAGTGTTTCCTGCACATCAAAGAACATTGGGAAGGACCAAACTAGGTTTTCTAGAAGGTGAATAAGCGCTGGTGAATTTATTTTTTGTCCCCCAAAGTGTTCTTAGAGCACTTCCAGGACCATGCTCTGATTTTGGGTTTTGGAGTAGGCAAAATTTGACCCCTCAAAAAAAGCAGCAGGATTTTGGTGCAGCCTCCAAAGGAGGAGAAGATCCAAATATCTTTTCCAAAGACCCTTTCCCCAAAGGAGAAAAGCTTGAAGAACTCTTGAAGAAAACCCTCAGAGGAGCAGTGACCCCAAGAACATCAGAACATGTGAGCATGGAACACCAACCATTAATGGAGCAGTGGCAGACGCCTTATCCATCTCTTTCCTCAAGGAACAAAACTGTGGGTGGAAGGAGGCTCGTCATTCCTTTCCCATCATACGCAATTTGAGACACAACCACTTTATTCCACAAATATTCCAGCCTGGGTGAGCCCTGGAGCTGGGACTCATGGTTGCTCCTCAAAGCAGAGAAACCTTTTACCAAGTTAGGATGACTCCAGTTTGAGTTCTCCTTAAATTACATCTAAGCTGCCCAGCAGTGACTCTTCCCTTGAGAAGGGTTTCCCAAGGTTTGAGATGCCTTGGTTGAGGTTAAGACAATCTTCCCTGCCCAAGGAGAAGAGACCCTTTCCCCACAACACATCCTCAGTGACTGAGACCCGCTGAATTAACACCAATGAAATCAATATTCAGTATTCATTCATAAATTTGTATAGATGCTTCCACTAGACATAAATCATTGTCCAAGTCTGAGACTAAGGGTAGGCCTAGCTGCACCTAAACTCCATCAATTTATTGATTGCTCATTTTCTACCAAAAATGGAGCAAATCCTTTTAATGCACATGTATCCTACCAAAAATAAATATCACAGGCAGACTTCTAGGCATCAGGGTATTCATAAAGCAGCCCCAAAGTTGTTTCTAGAGCTATAGCCCTCAGTGATCCAGCCAAGTATCGTTTCAACCACAAAAAACCCAAATCCATAAGCTCAAAATCAGCACTTTAAACCACTGCAGAGCCTGGATCACTATGGAAATATGGAAAAGTCATGCTAAAATTATATGGTATATATATGTTATTAGAAACATTCATTGCAACAGCTTTTACAATAACTACCAATATTATCTACCTTACTAGGCTGTTACCAGGATGATTTTTAATATTTTAATCATATTTAAAAGTATTTTTCGATTTGACTTTTTTTTGTACTAGCAGAGCAGTATTTACTGAATGCCCAGAATGAAAAAGGCACTAGCTGCTGCTTAATCACTTATTGTGGTTTTTCTGCATTTTTTATAAATACAAAAAGTAAACAGGCCATAAAATCTCCCTATAAATATTATCTGTTTACTATCTTTGGGGATGGGCATGGACAAAGAAATTGAACCAGAATGCCGCAAGAACAAATTTTCTTTGGGGAATTCATTCACATCTGTTCCTGTGCAACAACAGGAGGAACAGAAATTATTAAGAAAAAGAAGACAGAAAAGAAAGAAAATGTAACTTTCAAAAGGAAAAAATGGCTTCTTCTGATCTTTAGCTGATGGTTCTGATGAGTTTTTATTCTGCCTGACCTGATTAGCCCAATTCTATTAAAGAGCTAATGAAGAAGAAAAGACTTACCTTGAAAGTTAACTCCTTTCAGGAAAGGAGATGGATGGGTTTCTGGCAACAGGGATAGCTGGAAAGTACACTTGTATGGTCTTTAGTTTCCAAATTTTAATGCATCCCCTTTCAAAGGGCTTCTAGTTTTGAAATTAAGTAAATCTTTAATTTAATTTATTTGTATTTCAACAAGTTAACCTTCTGTTGATGTGCCATCATCATTAATTAGCAAATTATGTATGGAATAGAAGAAATACCCTTTTCCTTTTATATCAGTGGGGACCTGGCATTGCCCTCACATCTTTGGGGGAAAAGGGCATTTGGCTTCTGCAGGAGCTCATGCCAGCCCTTCCTCCCCATCCCTTGTGGGAAGTGGGCCTGGAGAAGAACAAGATGGGCTGGATTATTCTGTTTGCAGACCCTCTTTGCACCCCAAGTATCCCTTCAACTCTACCTTTGGAATTTCCATCAATGTTGCCAACATCAGATCCATCCTCCCAAGCCATGGACAAAAATTGGACTCTGCAGCTGTGCCTTCAACACAGCACACTGTAAATACAGTATAAATACAGTATGTAAGTGGTAAAAAATCATGAAGCCTCCTTGGATTGATAAATAAATGCATCAAGGTATGAAATGCAAATTTATACTATAATGCATTTTATAATTTATAATTAATCTATCCTTCTTCGACCTACATTTTTTCTTGTTTCAGGCAAGAACATACCTCATCCAGAACCAAAGGAAATGACTGGGGGCTGGTTTTGACCAATATTTATCTCCAATCATAGTATTTGGTAAAGAAAAAAAAAATATATATATGCGCGTGTATATGTATGTGTATATGTATTATATATATCCATATATATATATGAATATATATGTATATATGTATGTATATGGATAAAAGCATCCAGAAACTATATAAGGATTTTTATAATAAAATGGTTTTATTAATCTGTCTGATTTTTCTCTTTCTGGTCTTTCTGCAGTGGAAAATGGTGACGTAAGTCTGTGATGAAGAAAAAAAGTCTATTAAAGAGACAAAGATCATAGAGTCTATTTTGCTTGAATTTCCACAGCTTCAGTGCACACAACTGAAGGCCTGGCAAGTACTGAATTATTTCAAGAACTATTTATTTCAAAGTTACACGGCTGATGAAGGTTTTATAGTTACAAATTCCTGTTTTTCTTGGAGCAATATCTTTAAAGACATGCAAAGAGGGATTTCTCAGCACTATTCAGAAACGAGTCTCAAGTGATTTGCCACTTTGGAGTACAGAGATTGTTTTCTAATTCAAGCAAACATTTTGAAAAACAACAACCCAAAACAGAAAAGGATGTGAGAAAATGCTCATTAGGAAAACAACAGCAAGAATCTCAATAGAAATATTTAACCAACTTACCTGACTTCACAGTTGTGCTTTTAGGTCCTGGAACAGCAGCAATGTACTGATTTTTTTAGATAAGGAGAAATACAAAAGACATCAATGAAAAAACAAGGTTTTCAAGCGTTTGGGACAGGCTTAGAAGAAAATCCCAACCAAAGGTCCATTAAAATCATATTCCCAAGCTGAAGTTACTGCTCAATCTTAAATTTTTATATGTTCTTTTTTTCCTCCTTTTTTTAGGTGCTATTTTGGGTGCAGCACGCTGTGAAAATATGTGGGTTACCCTCACACAAACAGATATTTAGAACTATTTAGTTAATAGATGGACATTTTCACGGGAAACATTTGATAGATGGCTGCAGAGATCTGAATTCTCTGGCTTGCTTTAGAAGGGCTCTGTGCTATGCATAGAAAATTCCCTCTGTGTGGGTAATGTATATTTGACTTCACCTTTTGCATATTGATCACTCCCTGACTTGCAAATCCTGAACCATGTGCAAGTGTGCGTAATATGAATAACTTTATTCCAAACTTGCATGTCTTAAGCCATATGTTCACCAAAATCTGAGCATAAATCTACTAAAATTTACTGTCCTACACTGCAGATCAATAAACCCTACAGTATTTCAGGACTGCTGGATGTATATTATGTTTGATGGCTTTGAAGATGCATATTTCCAGCTATAATTATTTACATATAGGGTCCAGGACCAGGAGATAACCTTCAGCTTTGGTAACATTAACACTTGCAAATAATCATCACTACTCTATCACTCTCACACCCCATAATCTGCTAACATATGTCTACATTTTCTATGTGTTTATGTAGTACTTTATATGGAAATGTTTCATTACTGCCCGCAGCAACATGTGGCATTTCTTCAAGAACATTTCAGCACCTTTTAACATGGTTTCTTCAAACGTCTCTCTAATTGTGAGGATTTCATTCTGCAAATGTTATCACTGCTCAAGCAGATCAATTTTCTTAACTGCTTAATATGCATGCTCTAGGCATTTCCACAAAAATGCAAAATATACAGTACGGAATTAATATAAATAAACTACTACCAGGCTATTATGGAGCAGATTTAAGGCAGCAGGGTTGGAGATAACTCCACTTCCAGACTTGCAAGTCTTCTTATTGTGGCAACATGTCATCTAAAATTTTTGTTAGGAATATAAAAAAAAATTCTTCCCATTAATTATGATAGTACCATTTTCTCTAAACCAAATTATGATATTCTTAGTTACTAACTCAGTGACTGCTGGTGCAGAGAGGGTTTATGGTGGAAATTTCTGTCACAATTCTAGATTTTCTGAACTTTGGTTGATTGTGCTCATATTTCTGGTTGACCAAGCATCTTCTAAAGCTGCACAAAACCCAGCTGAGTGGAAAGACCTCCAGGCAGGTACAAATGTGGAGGAGAAAGTGGCATCTCACTTCTCCAGGGGCTGGTGGTTGCCACTGATGCTTTTACGTTGCATTCAGCCAACACTTCAATCTTCCAAAAATAAGGGACCTGAAGCTGTCCAGGATGAAGGGCTCCCAGGCCAAGCTTCTCCCGGTCAGGAGCAGGCCTAGACTAAATTTGAAAGAACTAAAAGCAGGTGATACCAATCCAAGCCCCATTATTTGATTGGAGACATTATGGATCTCAGGAATCTATTGCTGAAATGTGTCCCTCCAGCACCCCGTTCATATTCCATCCAGGTCTTAACAGTTTGGTTGGATACTGGGGAGAGCTGGGAAGAGGGGATTTATGGTGTACTCTTGATTTTTACATCACTGTCCACTGCCCTGGCTGCACAGAGGTTCATCAGCTGTTGATGTTCCTGTGGGTCATGTACCAATTAATCTAATTACATAACCAGCTTTAAGAAGAAGAGCCTGGCAGAAGAGCACAGCAGAATCCTCCAAACCTGAGCTGTCCATCCCTTTCCCTTGCACTGCCTCCTCTTGCCCTGGGTACATGCATCCAGCCTTTGGCAAACACCACAGGAATTTCCTCTTTCAGCAAGAGAACAGAGCAGAGCACTCCCTCTGAGAGGAAGAAGCTGATTTCTTCAGGAAGGTCCATGGAAGCTTTTTCAAAGCTGGAAGAAGTGCAGTTTCCCTGCTGTGAGTTTTGGTACCGATGCTGCTGCAGGGATGAGTCATTGTTTCTTTCATATATATCATCCGAGTACCTATAACTGTCTCTCATCTAAATGTTAATTGTATCCAACAGAATGACTTTAAATGAATACTCTGTCAATAACACTGTTATTAATGTTCCTTGATAGGCATGGTTGGAATATTTTGTAAGATTAGTCTAATATTTCCTACAGAATCTGCTTCATGTGTTGTGTTATTGCGTCTACTTTGGATCAAAACCTGCTTGTAAAGCTTGGGTGGTTTTTTTTACTCTCAAGAATTCCCATATCACTGAGTTTTGATAGGAACTATTTTACTACAGTGATCCTCATTTCTCTGGACCACAAGCATAAGTTTTAGGTGTTAAATTTATATTTTCTGATTGCTCAGCAGGGCGTTTTATTGCCTTCACCCAGTGCAGCTGGTGCTGTAGGAGCTGATGGCATTAAGGGGGACAAGAGTTAAGCTTGATTTAGCCATGTGAGTATTTTGATTTATGCCAACTCTACCTTTGCCTCTCCAAACAACCATGACAGGAATAATTTGGCAGCAATTCCACGCTGCTGGCCGCTCACCTGCCTGAGACAAAGCAAGGCAGAGAGGAGAACTCAGGTGTTTGACTGGAAAAGGAGACAGAACAGCTTTTCTCTGGTGCCCTGGGTGTATCCCTGGCTGTATCCAGAGGAACAGCAGCAATGCCAGGAACACCTGAGCAACAGGTGGGAGCCTTTGATGGAGCTGCAAACCCTCAGCAGGTTTAAAGCACTCCCAGCCCACTTTGTTTGCAAAGAGCAAATAACTGATCCAAAGGCTGAAAGCCTCTGGGTTTTTTTTCTTCTTCCCCCCCTCTCATCTCTTTTTTCTCTTCTCCTGCTGTTCCTTCAGATTTAGGCCTTTTGTCTCTTCTCCTCCAGACATCTGTCCTCTGCCTGGGCTGTGGTTCCAAGAACAGATATTCCACCTCAGGTCCAGCCCACTTTGATAGTTCATAATGAGACACCAAAGCTGGAATAAAAACTTAACTGGGGGGGGAAGAAAAAGTTAAATCCCTACTTGAAAACCTGTTTTGTGTTTTCTTATTTCTTAAAGTTATTTTTAAGTGTTTAAACCAGACCAATTATAGTCAGAAACTACTTCACTTAATCCATTCCTTTATCTCCTGGGAAAAATCACCAAAGCAATTCTCAAAATGTTTAAATCCCACAGTGTGCATAAAAGCAGCAAGTAAATCTGCTCCTTCCCAGGCAAACCTTAAGGATTTCACTGACATCTTTAATTAAACCAGCAAATAGGTCGGTTTCTCTTGTATTCTGACCAACACACTGTCAACAAGGAGAGGAAAGAAACTGAAAAGGAGGATTTGTACTGAAAAACACCACCAGAAACATTTGTATAATCATGATCATGGACTGGAACAGGAATGTAATCAGGAGTTATTAAACATTATCAACTACTTCCTGGCAACACATTGCTTGGATAACACTTCTGCAACTACAGGAGAGTTAGTTATGAAATAATTAAACTGAAAAATTGGAAATAGAACAAAAAAAAGCAAACTCGAAATGCATGAAGCTGTGCAGAAAAAAGTATGTTTACGTCTGTGAATTTATAAAGACAGATTTAATTCCAAAAGGGAGAATTGTGTAGTTGTTATTAGATCAGTAATAAGCACAGATGGCTGCAAAGGAACCATTCCCCTACCCATCCTGCCATCTCTACCCTGCAGCACTGGTGGAGGAGAAGGAAATACAGGAGTAGGGAGCAGCAGAACTGGGAATTTAATGCTTTTAAATTTCGAAGGCTGAGTCTACATCCTCGTGTGTTATTCATTATCAGTAACATTCCTGGCAAATTCACCCAACACAGATTTTAAGACATGATTGTCTAAGCTCCTCTCAGAAGTTAGACCCGATGCCACCGGGTAGCTTGTCACAATCTTCTGTCGATATCAGCCCCTTGCAGTTTTTTTTTTCTTTTCCTGCAGGAGGAAACCGATGTTCCCAGGGATGAAAAGGTTGCATGCAAAAGCAGGATCCAAAAATCCTGCTCTCAGCTCTGTGGAAGAAGGATTTATGATGCTCAACTAGCAAAGATAGCAATTAGCTGGAATACTCAAGAGCAGAGAGCTTGACAATCTGATGAGTTATTCTTTTGAACTGGGGCAGCAACTCATGCATAAATTTCCTTGTAAACAATTATTACAGAAATGCACTGTAAACACAATTAATCATCTCAAGGTGTTATCTCTAGGTATTTTCCCCACAGATTATGTGCCACTTGCTCAATAAATCAAATTTTAACATAAAGACATCAATAGCTGGTATTATTAATATTCCCATTCAGCCAAATATGGTTGGGTAGAAGCTAACAAGCTTTGATTACATTTTGAAAACACAGAAAGTATTACAGAAAATGGGAAAAAAGATGTGAATTGTGAAACTTTGAATGAAAATAGGATTAAAGAGGAGACATATGAATCAGAACATTGGCTCAGATAAAATATGAGTACTTTCTAATTTAAAATGCATTTTCACTGATATGAATTGGAAATAGTACAGTACATCTTGTTAATAGGAATATTAAGTTTTACATCATCTTAGATAGGTTCTTCTTATGAAACAGTATTTACAAGAGCCTTACAATAATAGGCTGCCTAGTATTTCCATATGATTTCTTCTTATGATATATCCCAAACACATTTTCATCCATTGTTCCTAATTATCAGCTGGGGATTGGAGTAGCAAGCAAAGGGAATGAACACATCTCGCTCCGTTTCATCTCCTACAGCCCACAGAGCATTGAACAACCTCCACTCCAGATTTATTTTAAATCCATTCTTTCAGACAACAAGCTCCCTTTGGAGATCATCCTATGGACTCTGGCAGGAGTTGAGAAGAAAATGTGGTTGAGAAGAGTGGGGCTAGCAAGCTTGGGGGAAAGTCTGATGAGGTGATGGGAAAAGGAAACAGGAATGGTTGAACAGGGAAGAGGGGAGGAGGAACACAAGAGGAGGAGGATGCTGGAGAGCACCAAGAAGCTTCTCTCCGGCCTGCCATCTTTGAAGAGTTTGCAGCATGGGGAAGATAGAAGAGGCACCAAAATATAAGAGGCACCAAAAAGAGACAGTGGAGGGGCTTGCAAAGGTGCCCACAGGAATTTGCCACCTGGAAAGGGGGCAGGAGCAGCACAGAGGAGCTACCAAAGGGGTTTGAAAGACAGAGGGAAGAGAAAGCGTCAATATCTGCAGTTGCTGCTCAGTTATTCCTACTTATCTTCCAGTCAACATAATTATTCCTGTTTACAAAAGAACAATATGTTTGCTTAGGCTTCTGTTGCTCTTCCCAGTGGCTCGTGCAGCTGGTGACACAAACACTTCAGCCCAGTCAAACAGGTGATTTGGGAGAAAGGCACTCATGCTCCATGGTTTCCATGGATGGGAATGGGGTCTGAACTATCCCCTGGGAAAGGCCACAGTGATACCTGAGAGCAGATCCCCTGGGAGAGGAGACCAGAAATCATGGCTTTGATGTTGTCTTCATGTGTGAAGCCAAAGACTCTGTGGGAAGAGGGAAAGGAGAATTTGCATCTCCTCAGGTCCCTCTGCTGATGGTCCTTTGTTTGTCCCCCAGTTATCTGTGGTTCTGCAATATTCAGATCCAAAAAAATTGGGGAGTCAGGATAGTAGGAACCTGGGCAAGAAATTCTTTTCTTCCTCTTCTCAGCATCTAACCTGATGCAATCTTTCTCAGATCTCCTTATATTGGAATCAAGACCACAAAGGATGGATATAGATGTTTGAAAACATTTTCGTATCACTCTGCTTTATTTCTTCAAGTTCATTCATCTAATTTGGCAGCTTCCTGCCTATCTGCAGTGATGATCTTCAAAATCTTAAGGAGTTTGGTCACCTCTTCTCTTCAAGAAGCCGCCTGTTTTATGATCATGATGCAAGGTATTCATTTTCTATTCACTTCCTGAGCAGGATGATGGAAAGTGGCCAACAGACAAATCACACTAAAATATTGACCTAATGGTCCCCAAGATTTTTAAACTGACACTATTCACCGAGGGTAGGGATAATGAATGTATTTCATGTAGAGAGATTTATTGATTGATATGGGCAGCAAAATAGCACTGCTCAATAATTATTTCAAAGATCAGGAAGTCACCTTGTTATATTATTCCTGGGTTGTTGCCAATTTTTGTTACCATCCACTCCTGGTGTCCTGTACAGCCCTGAAGATAACTTGGTGTCTGCAAAACTCTTGCTTGCAAATGCAAGTGAAAATCAATTAAAAGCATGAGCACATCTGTGCGTGTGCAGAAAAGGGCCATGTTTGGAGACATTTGTCCCTTTATGTCAGGGATAGTCCTTACACAGCAAACTTTATCTCACCCAGCACTGGAGAGTGGAAGGGAGGCAGCTGAGAGCCCATAAAGCACTAACAAAGGGGAGCTAAATCTACTTGATGAGCCACCTCAATTCACCTTAATAAGTTCTCATCGTGGTGCTCTCTGGCATTGCTGATGTGCTGCACACCATCAGCACCGAGTGGCTCAGATGAGTTTTCTGCTTATCAATGGCTTCTTTTTCTTTCCGTGTCTGGCAAATTTCTAATAGTGGCTGATTTCCTGTATGCAGATCCCATTTATGGTTTGTAGCACTGTATTATGATGAATTTACACTATCAATGAACATTGCTGAAGGGCCTCATTAACTTGTGCAGGCGGTGAATTTGTATTTTTCAAAATGCCACTCTTTCTCTAAAGAAATCTCGCTGACAGTGGCAGTCAAGTACTTGACTGGTTAATAAGGCAGCTCAAAGGAAACAGCTTCACTTCACTGTGAGTTTTTGTCCTTGTTTAATTTCTCCTCCTTTCTCGACAGGTTTGGAGGATGTGCGAAGATAATATATTTCAGTTTTTAATCTCTCAGTCCTGCTGACTACGATGATATAAACAAAAGCAGAAACACAGAAAATTATAGAGATACACTTAAAACAGAACCGGTAATAAAAAACCTGGAGTTCTGGCAGAGATTTTGCTCAGGCACTTCTCTACTTGGAATAATTAGGAAGTTTCTTCAAATCCTGCTAAATCCCAGCTCCGTTTTTCCATGCCTGCAAAGTGAACAAGATAATCATGCCCATAATGCGGGGCCTAAAAACCTGAAGGCATCAGCACCCAGCCCTCCAGACAGACTGCAACCTGCAAACAGTTCAAAAGCAAGCTTGTCAGACTGGCTGCGACATATGGAGCTCCAACGAGAGTTTTTCCAGATATAGGAAATACCAAGCATTCTGTAAACAGAGTCATTGGGAGTATTTTTTTTGCAGGGATATTTTTATGACTGGTAAGTTGCAAGAATCTGTTCACAATATCTGTGCTCTCGGTTACCACCTGTGTTTTTCTCAGCAGAACGTGGGTAACATGCAGGCTTTATGATAACTTTTTTTTCTTCTTCTTTTTTTTTTTTTTTTTTTTTTTTTTTTTTTTTTTTTTTTTTTTTTTTTTTTTTAAATCCAGCACTGTGTCTTCCAATACAGCCTCAAAGCCTTGTGGAACCTTCAGGGAGTATACGGAAGTCTTGTTTTTTGAATATGACAATATTTAGCTCTCGGAGATCTTAAAACATAGCTAAATGCTCACGAAGGCCGTTGTGGGAGGGGCATCTCTGGGGCTGGGGTTTTAGGAAGAATTTCGGGCACTGAGGTTGGCAGAGCTTGGCCAGGACAGCGCGGGGGAAGAAGTTTTTACAATAAGGGTGGCAAAACACTGGCACACAGATTGTCTGGAGAGGTGGTGGATGTTCCATCCATGAGAGCATCCAAGATCACGTTTGATGCAGCCCAGAGCAATTTGATCTGGTTGGAGATGCCCTGCTTATGGCAGGAGGTTGGACCAGATGACCTTTAAAGGTTCCTTTTCAAGGTCCCTTCCAACTCAAACCATTCCATTACCAATTCCACAATCTCTCCCACAGGATCCCAGTGGCTCAAGAGCCACCCCTGCATCACCCTGCTCATCTCACTCACTGTGGTCTGTGCTGTGGGAGGATGGGAATGGGATATCCCAAATATTTTAGGTATGGCTAGAAAGGCTGGGCCAGGTCAAAAAAGACGCGCAGGAACCAGGGCTGACCCTGCAGAGGAGATGTGCTCAGTGTTGCCTGTGCCATATGGGCAGCAGGAACCACAAACTGTGAGGTCAAGCCTGGGAAATGGCAGCAACAGGCGAGACAAAACCACATTTTCATTCAGTCTTAGGATCCAAATCTTTACACAGAGAGAGTATTTTCACTCTTTCTTTTAAACATACATGAACACATATATAACAAATATGTCTCTTTCCATACACACATTCCCATATAGATGGAGGTGAAATAAATCTGTAAAACATGAGAAATGACATCCACAAAGGTACATTTTTAGTAACATAGAAGAGAAGTGATTGACAGAACAAAGCATATGGAAACGAAGAAGAATCTAACCCACATTTAGATCTAAGAAAAAAATATTTGCCTGAAGGGAAAATATTAATTAGTTTGTCTACATGCAAGATAAAAGTCTGGAAGACATATCCATCAAAAGGCAGCAGAATAAACAGCAAAATGGAAATTATTTGTAAATTGACAGTAAACTTGGCAAACATTGAGGGGGTAAACAAGTTATTTGGCATGCAAAGCACTCAGAAATCACAGCCTCTGTCAGGAGGCATCTGTGCATATATTCACTTATTTGACAGAAATTAACATTTTGCAGAAATCTTTGTTGCATGCTAAAGATTTCTTCACCCTCCTTAATTATTTTAATTGCTGCTTCAAAAATGTTCCATATAAACATGAAAAAAGACATTAAAATCCACCAAGTCCAGTCCCACGTTATCAATAAGACACAGTCCCTCTGTACAGGAGTTTAACACAAAACCCACGGAGACAGAAAATATTGACAGAAAAGAGCCACATTTGTTTTTTCTCGATTGAAATTTAAGAATCACGCAAAGATTTTCTCAGCGTCTTTTCAGCATTGTGAAATTCTTCAAAAACAAAATATTGTCTCACAAACAAACTAATCCAACTGCTGAGAAGCCCAGGGTTATGGAGATCCTTATTTTCCCATTATTTGGGGGAAAATGCACGTTTGTGCCCCCATAACTCAGGGAAGCAACCAGGGAAACTGGAAGCGACCGTGCCATAACAAACTCTAATGGTGGGCACTTTGATTGAAGAATAATGCAAATTAATCTACACTTCAGATCTTCTCTTTTTGCCCTGCAGGGTTGGTGATGCTGAAGTCATCATGAGCCCAATCAACAACTGGATTGTGGCTGTATGAGGAAAAGATGGATGGAAAAAGTGGATCTGAAGGTGTCAGGCTCAGAGGAGTCCTGACACTACCCCTGAGGTCAACAGAACCACGGGAGACCATTAGCTGCACCAAGAAAGCACCAGAAAAAGGACAAACCCCTTGAATTTGGGTTGTCCTACAGGAATGGGGACTTGAGCCAAGTTCCATCAGCCTCCTGCAGCAAAACCAGGCTCTGCTGTGGAAGCACAGGCTTTGCACAGGTGTACTTGTGGCAGGACAAGGGGTTTTAGCTTGTTTTACACTGAAAAAAGAGCTGATTCCCCAAATTACACCAGATTTCCTAAGTATGGCAGTGGTACTACACTGCTAATTATAGCCAGGGATTTATGCAAGAAGCTACATTACAAATTCAATGTAAAAATAGGTTTTTCAAATAGAATCTGAAAAATGCTTTTTGCAGCATGTAGAACCACAGACTGCACTTGACCCTCTCCTAGTGGAAATTCACATAGTTCCAGCAGCAGTTTGATATCTGATGAAGACGTAACGCTTAGAACACAAAATTATTCTCTTTATCACACTGGAGCCATAACAGAATCCAACAACAGTTTGAGAAACAGAAGAGGTCTGAAGAAAAATCACAACCTGGTAACAAGAGCTTGCTCTTGATGCACTGGCTCCTTCTCCCAATGTCACTGATTTTTGCCATGCCAGCCTAGTTTGATTAAAAGAGCAAAAGCAGGAAGAGTTCATTCAAACATGTCCAAGCACTGAAGGAAATCTCATGTGAGCCCAGATTAAAACTCAACAACAACTGCAAAAAATCAAATTGTTCAACTTTGCCAAGTCTGAGACTGTTTGTTCTTCTTCATTAAAATGAAAAGCAATTCAAATACTCCACTTCCTCCAGGAATCCGTTTCCAGGTCAGCTTCTAAAGCCAAAATGTCTTGTTTCCTACATTATTTTTACATTGTATTGTAATATCAGAGCAATCTGAGCAGTTGTCAGGCTGGATGCTGGTGATTCCAGGCATTCCCAGTTATGCCAGGGCAATGGTTGCTGCAACTAGAACAACAGCAAACCCTTGGAAAGGTCTCAAAAATGCCTTTGCAACTTTTGACATCTATTTGTGATATTTGGAAACAAAAAATTCATAGGAAGAAGTCCAGAAATACAACACAACAAAATGAAATCAATGGGAAATAAATAATAAACTGAAAATTATTTGTATTTCCAGAAGAACTCTGTAAATACTGAGTTTTAACAAGTTTCCACAGCCTCTGGGTTCTGAACACAACATTTCTGGAGGTTCAGTGACTTTAATGGGCAGGAATTTGTAATGGGACTTCGAGAAGGAATTTAGCAGGCTTTGTGGGGAGCTCCACGCATGGATCTGAACATGCAGGCATCTGTGGGACACACCTTCCTTCTCCTGGGAAGAGCAGTGACAGCACAAACTCACCCCAGATATTCTTTGCCCCATAAACAGGTCCGGTGTTAATTCACAGAACCACAAAGGCTGGAAATCCTTTCAGGATCATGGAGTGCAGCCACTGACCAGCACTGCCAGACCCACCACTGACCCATGTCCCTAAACACCACATCCATATGGGTTTTGAGCACTTCCATGGATGGGGAATCCACCACTGCCCTGGGCAGCTGTGCCAGGGTTTGACAACTCTTTTTGAAGAGAAGTTTTCCCTCATATCCAACCTGGCCCTCCCTTGGCCCAGCCTGAGGCTGTTCCCTCTCATCCTGCCCCAGTTCTCTGGGAGCAGAACCTGACCCCTCAGCTGTTCCCTCCTGTCAGGGAGTTGTGCAGAGCCACAAGCCTCCTGTTCTCCAGGCTGAGCCCCTTTCCCAGCTCTCTCAGCCACTCCTGGTGCTCCAGACTCTGCCCCAAAATGTTGTCTTTCTCTGGACACATTCCAGCAAAATTGCTCATTTAATGCAAGAAGTTCCTTTCTCCAGTGCCAGACCATGAGCCATTGCTGCTTTCAAAGCAAAACCTGAGTTTTCTCACCTTCAGAGACTCGAATTGTAGATCAGAGTTATGTCCAGTGTGCTCAGGGGAAATCCAACCTTGTATCTCTGCTGGGAGATGAGCAAAGCAGGAGCAATTCCCAATATGAATTTCCTGAAACAAGCCAATACTTCTAAAGTTTTTTAAATAGCTGAAAGCAACTGTAGGCAAGGCAAGGTCAGCCCTCCAGGCACAATGTCCACCACACTGAAAGTATTCCTCAGAAGTTCCAAGTTCCCTGCAGCAGGAAAGCTCCTGCCCGCCTGAGGGAACACCCATCTTTACTCTAGCAGGTCTAGGTCTCCTTTTAACCATTCACAATTATATCATCTGCTATAAACAACCATTTCAGCTCCCAGGGGTTGGATCAGGACCTTCTGCCCTCACCTGGGACTGGTTGTCTTCTGCTGTTGATGCTGAGGTTCCAGCACCACCACAAAGCAAAGCCCAGGGATGTCACCCTGGCTTAGGAACAGTTTAAGTTCCTTTTTATTGTATAATGAAAGTTCATCATGATTTTGCTGCATTTAGAAGAAAAAGGATTTAAACTGTTCCCCAGATTTTCCTTTTCTAGCAGGAAAACAATCTGAAAAAAAAATAATTATTTGATTAGATTGGCATGAGAATGTATTTTACCCTACAAATTTTGCCTGGCTGTTACATCTGACTCTCTGCAGCTCCCTTGGGCTGCTGCTTCTCTCCCAGCACTGTGTGGCTGTAACTCCACTTCTCCACATACACAATTCCAGCCATTTCAGAGGAAAGGAGGAACTTTTAATGTATCATGCAGCACCAGCAGTTACCCCTTTTTGGTGAAATTCTGAGCTGACAGCTCTTTGCTCCTGATGTTTAACTCTAGGAAGTGTAAAACACCACTGGTAATCCAAGCTCCTACCTAAGCTGAAAGTCTAGGCATAAAAACATTAAATCAGCTCTTTCCAAACCCTTATTTAATGTAAGTTATAGGTTTTTCTCTCCTTTCTGTGATGGTCTAAGGGTAGAGAGGTGAAGTTTTCAGGGAGTGTTATGACTTTTATAAGCTCAAGCAGCCTGGCTGGAGGGAGAGGGACAAGCTCCCAGGCACACAAGGACACACATGCTCTAAATAATTTATAAGTCTGTTGACAACTCCAAGTCGTGCCATGTGTTATTTTGATACCTTACTCTTCAAATGTGTAATGCCCCTCCCTGTCAGCTCTCAAGTTCTCCTGTGCCCCAAAGCTTGTTCATTTTTTCCACCCCTAGCAGCCAGTCCAAGAAAAGATCTTCGCTCACCCTACAGATTTGGCCTCTTGAGAACAATGTGGATTTCTAAATGTCACCTGCCCCTGGTCACGTTTAGACCTTGGCTGCTTTACAAGGCCAGCTCGAGTTGTAAAGAAAATCCACTGCTAAAGGGCTGCTGTAACTGCTCTGTGCAGAAAATAAATGCATGAAATACAGGAATACTATCAAATATATAATAGCTTATAGCAGATTATGGTTTTCTTTTCCTTAGCAAAAATATCTTCAATTCATAAGGGAAATATTTCTATTAGTATTTATCCTTTAAACACAGCAAAGGAAAATATTTGGAGAGAAAAACCTCTTGAAGACACCACAGTTCTTTTGTATCTTTAGTTTTCAGCCCGTCACTCACATTGTTTCTCCTCAGTCAGCTCAACAGACTAATTCTATTTAATCCTTTTCTTTTTATATGTAAAATGATACAGTTTAATGCTCCACAGTTTAATATCTGTGAAGTTTTATCTTTATTTGTTTGGGAAATTTGAGTCAGATACTCACCTACTGTAATTTCCCAAGAACAAACAAATGAAAAAGGGCAGTCCATTTTCATGCAAATCCAGCCAGCTGTTTAGCTCGGCCTGCCCTTGCCTTCTGATGTGAGGATCTGCATAAAAACCAAAGTGGAGATATGATAAAATATAAAAGGCTGACAATAACATGCAAATCGAAATCAGTCATTGGAAAACTGTGGACTCATTGTCATCAAAAGAATTAGGTGGCAGAACAAAACAAAAGAGCCTGGCTGATAAAAGTAACTATGGCACGATGGCTTTAAAATCTACAGATTTCTTATACCACAAAGAAAATTGAAATTAAACACCTCTCTAGACTGCCTGCTTTTAATCTTCTCCTTCTGAGCTGCTTCCTGACATATTCTCTGTTAACTTTTTATCAAAGGTCATTTATAATCATATTTCAGAGATAAAATAAAAATAAAATTGCATTTATTTCCAAAGTTTTAATCAAGTGCCCAGAAAAGAAAAAAAAAAAAAAAAAACGAAGAAGAAGAAGCAAAAAAGCAACAAACCCCTACTAAAGTAAGAGGCTGAACTGTAAGAATTGCAGTCCAGACACACTAAAATATTTACAGAAAACATTTGTTATTCCTTATGTTTCAAACTTTGAACTTTTGGACATAATTTTGCTGTCATTTAGACTTAGAGTTAAATCTGATGATGAATTTTGGGTATTTATGAGGCCATGCAAAACATCAGCAAATCCCAAATTCTGAGATCCCATGAGGCAAAGATGGTGCCAGAGGGTCTCTTGCAAGGATCAGTTTTTATATGTGAGAATATCCCCACATTTAGGAAGCTGAGAGAGTATCTCAGTGGTTTCTTAGAAGAATTTTCTGAAAACCTTCAACAAAGTATTCAACTTGGTTTAAGGTTTTCTTACTAAACTTGTTCCTTCCTCATAGAAAAAGCATGGATTTCCAATGCAACATATTTTTCATTC
This sequence comes from Cettia cetti, assembly GCA_013401135.1. Lineage (NCBI taxonomy): Eukaryota > Metazoa > Chordata > Aves > Passeriformes > Sylviidae > Cettia > Cettia cetti. The sequence goes on from VZUI01033631.1 coordinate 94,048, forward strand.
CAGAGGAATGAAAACAGTTCCCCAAAAATTCCAAAATATTTTCATAACTAGGTCACCCTAAGAACAGAAATTTAAGAATTTCACTCTGAAGCTGAAAACAAAATAAATTTAGTTTTTGTTTTGCTTCATATGAATATTTCATTTATATTGGTGGGGTTGGGGTTTTCATTTAGAAACAACATCAAGAATTTGGTTGCAAAAAGAGCACTAAAAATAAGAAATATAAAAGTGTATTAAAAGGCAGTTTTCCAGTTTATGAAGATACATCCTTAGCTTAAAAACTGGGCTAAAAATTGCTAATTCCACATACCAAAGTGCTCAGTAGCTGGGAAATGCTGGAACTAAAGGTCCCTCTGCAACTCTAATTTGGCCCTTGCCTGCCTTCATCATGATGTGGTTGTTAATTACTTGCTCACACACAGCTTTTAGGGTTTTTTTTTCCAGAGAAACCCAGTCTCATAAGTGCCCAGGAATGACTGTGCATGGAAATAAATCATGATTTTTATTTTGCTGCTGGCTGTATTTGGTGGATAGAGAGTAAATCATGTAATTGTTGAATGTGTTGGGTTGGAAGAGACCTCAAAGCCCATCCAGTCCCACTCCCTGCCATGGGCAGGGACACATTCCAATGTTCCAGATTGCTCCAAGCCCCATCCAGCCTGGCCTTGGACATTTCCAGTGGCCTCACAGTCAAGATTTCCTTTCTATGAATGAACAAGGTGAATGAAGCCAGAAAGATAAAAAGCAATTTATTGTTATTTTGGAAATATCTTTTATCTCGGTGCCTGACTGTGAGCGTGTAAAATGGAGCCAACCCTCTCTGAAAGGAGGAGATTCCTCTCTACTCCTACACAAACAAGTAGCAAAGATCCGTTCTGTGTAAAAAGCCCTGGGGAGAGGGTCGGGGGAAAATCCATGAGGAAAAGTCCAAAATTTGGACAGTATTTGGGAAGCAACAGGTGAGGAGCATGAGAAAACCACACTTGCTGAAAGAGGAGAAACCATTCTGTAGGATCATGGAATCAATAAGGTTGGCAAGGACCTTTGAGATCAAGTCCAACCATCAACTCAGCAATCCCACCATAGTTACCACTAATCCATGTCCTTAAGAGCCACATCCACAGTTTTGGGAAAATTCCATGGAATGATAACCCCACCTCTGCCCTGGTTCTCTCTTCTGATGCTTTACAACAGAGAAATTCTCCCTGATATCCAGTCTAAACTTCTCCTGGTGACATTTGAGGCTGTTTGCTCTCCTCCTGTCGATTGTTACCTGGGAGCAGAGCCCGACCCACCCTGGGCCCCTCCCTGTCAGAGAGTTACAGATCATTAAGGTCTCCCCTGAACCTCCTTTTCTCCAGGTTCACAACACGTTTTAATACACAGCACAGAACAAAAGTCATATAAATATATAAAAATACAAAAAAAAAAAAAAATCTGTCTGTAATTGCATTCGCTGACTTTTCAGTCCTTAACTTCCCCAACTTTTGCATTCCATCGCTCTCTTTCAACGCAATTCCCCAAACAACAAACAAGCCAAGCCTGAAAAGCATTCAGCCTGCAGGACCAGATGACCTTCCTTCACTTCATCAGCAAAACTGGGACCTCTAGACTTGTTCTGCCACCTCCTGTGCCCGAGCTCCCCACGCACTCTGTGACAGCAAACAGCTTTTTGTCCATCCCCTGTCGCTCCAGACACGGAAAAAAACCCACAACAATTTGCCGGCGTTTGCACAAACATTCGGCACCGAGAAAATAGTGCTCAGTTGGGTGGGGTTTGTGCTGTCCCTGAATCAGCAGGAGGTGACCCCAGAGCAGAGGGAGAAGTGCTCTCCCCTCGGCTCCTCCAGTGTGGCCGCACCACGGATGCTCCGTATGGGCGTCGCGTCCGCGCTCGGAACTGCCAGGAGACGGATCAGCCTCGGTGCAGATGGACTCAGCAAGTGCAAACAGATTTTTAGCATGCCTATAAACTGGGGCACAGGAGGGTTTTTTGACAAGAACAAAAAAAAAAAAAACAAAAAAAAACCCAAAAAAAAAGTGTCAAGTAATGAAGTACCTGCTCCAAGCCTGGAGGAACTGGAGCTGCTCGGGGAAATTATTATAATTTTGAAGATTGTGAAAGAACATTCTTTCCCACAATCTCTTATTATAAAAAAAGAAAAGATGAAAAACCGTACTCATTTTAGCAAAAAGATTCTAAAAGACTGTTAAACTCACAGCTGGCACAGAAAATATCACCTCCAACATCTGAAGTCTGTCAAAACTCCAGGCGCATTCCAGCGGGGAGTTAAGCATGGAGTGCTGGGCAGCTGACCCAGCATGAAGACTGTCACTGCTGCAGAGGAGATGCTTCAGGAGCAGGGAGATTAGAGGGACTGGGAATTTATGAAGGTGAATTGTTTCCAGCCCTGGTGTGATATCTCTGGCCAACCAATTTTGGTTAGGACTGTGAATGCCTTGATTCTTATCCCTCTGGGAGGAAAATCCCTTGGCTGACAGTTATCCCAGGAGGTGATGATGAAGGGTGATCATAGAAGTGGAGCCCTCAGGCAGGGTGAAAATCAGCTCAAAGGATGAGGAAGAGGCTCTAATGTCTACCTGAAGCCTTCTCTTCTCCAGGTGAACACCCCCAGCTCTCCCAGCCTGGCTCCAGAGGGGCTCCAGCCCTTGGAGCAGCTCTGTGGCCTCCTCCACATCTTTCTGCTGTTGGACCCAGGGCTGGGGCAGATCTGCAGGTGGAGTCTCACCTGAGTGGGATAGAGGGACAGAATCCTCCCCCTTCCTGCTGCCCATGCTGAGAAGGACCCCAGGAGATGGGGAGGATTCTGGGATCCAGTGCCCATGGCTGTGTCTTGTGAAGCTTCACATCCACCACCACTCCCAAATCCTTCTCCTCAGGGCTGCTCCCCATCCATTCCCCATCCAGCCTGGATTTGTGCTTGGGATTGCCTTGACCCAGGGCAACACCTTGCAGTGGTTGAGCTCCATCAGGTTTGCATGGCACGATGCCTTGGAGATGCCTTGGAGGTGTGGTTGGTGGAGGGAAGGATATCCTTCCCTCCTGATGATCCTAGAGGATCATCTCAGACCTAAAGCATCCCCTCTTCTCTGACTGGTTTATCTTTTTCAGGTTTCAGGAAGATTCCCTGTTCTTCCAGTCAGCCAATAAATTTGGTGGAGTAAGAGCAAACATCATTTTAATTGGGCACAATTATCATTGAAATCCATTGCCTAAACCAGGATTTCAGGAGTCATGGCTCAGGTTTCAGGAAGCAATGAAATTAACTCCAAACTCAGAAGATTTAACAAAAATATGTGATGAAGTCTTTTTTTTTTTTTTTTTGACTCTTAGCTTATAAAACACAAGGTAATTGAAAAGCAGCAGATTAACAACTCGCTTGTCCTTTTTTTTTTTCATGGAAAACAGGAATTCCCAGCCCACTGCTGCAGCTCAGCAAGGAGTGTTTTAAACAGCCAGTGCGTTGGGTGGTAGTAATGTCCCCAGATCTGAACCCTGAACTTGGTGCAAACCAGTTCTCATGTCCTTGTGCACTTACCCAAACCAAGCCAGGGACCCAAAACCTCTCCTATTATCCCCAATACCTTTGGTGGCACAGGGAGGATCATGAAGACTCGAGCAGACCAAAGCATTTCAAAAGCAGCACGAGGTGACACAAATGCTCAGCCCTGAAAATAAGTAATTTAGCAATAAATACATTTTTTCTTGTAGTTGAGAACAACATGAAAGTTTTGTGTCAGTTTTTATCCTCCAGATGTGTTCCTAATGTTGTCATTGATAGCAGCACTTAGCATTCTACCATTTTAATAGAAAAAATATTCAACTCCTATTTTGAACTTTTTAATCTTTTCCTATGTGCCAGAAAGTAGAATAACTAAAGCTTATCTATTTGTGCCTGTGCCTAAATCTTCAATGCATATATAAATTTAAATCTCATTACACTATAACACACTGCTTTAAAAATATGGATACATTTTAAGAGTCTGCTATACATTTGTATCAAACAGAGGGACTTAATTTTTATTTTTCTTCCACATAAAGCCAGCAAAATCCTACATGTTAATACTTCAAGAAAATAAACTTGTGTAAAGATTTGCCTATCCAAAGTACAGTATAATTTAAATTTAAATCCCTCAGAAACCCAAAGCACTGTGTTTATAATATGAGAACAGCGGGCAGTCATGCCCTTGACTGGAGGGCATGTCAGCCAGTCCTCTCCTTCCCTGCAAAACCATCAGGCTGGCAGTAGTGACAGATGAACAGCTTACCATTAATTTCTCCTCTTTCATGCCTTCAATCCAAATGGTGCATATTCTCCACAGGGAGGCATCAAGGTCTTTGCCTTTATTTCTCTTGCATACTCTCACTGACTTATAAATCAAGTGCAGATAAGAAGAGAGGGCAAATATCAATCTTTTTTTTTTTTTTTCCTGGCCAGTGCCCACTGGCACAAAACTGAGCTTTGACTGAAAGGTTTTTCAAATCTTTCTGTGATTCATAGGCAAGGGAGTGCTTGGCGAGGACAAAACAACAAAGGAAATTTGAGAGAGAGGATTTGTATATCTTGGCTTATAAATTAGAAATCTCCTCTCTGTAATGTTTAAATATGGGTTCCCAAAATGAAAAAAAAAGGGGGAAAAAAAGTGAATCTAAGTTGTTATTACTTTATTGAAAAAATCTTTGTGGAATATAAAGCAGGCAGTCACTGGAGCAGCTCTAATCAGCATGTGGTGTTTTCCCCAAACAGGCTGACTTTTGGGGGGGCGTCTCTTTGCCACTGAAGCAATGCAATCCTTCAAAACAAAGTGTCTTTTGCTGTTACTTTGCAGCATTAATGATTTGGTTTTGTCTCCCTATAAAAAAAGAAAAAAATGTAAGAAAACTTATTTTAATTTAAAATACAAAGAGCCAGATCTACATCCTGTGCAAATCAGTGGAGCTCCACAGGCTCTTGTGCAGCTCTGCTGATTGACAGTCAATGGAAAATTGTCCCCCAACGTTTTTTAAGTTCAGTGGTTTATTGACTATGTTTTCTTTGAAGCTGCTGCTGCACCCTTCAAAGTTCAAAGAAAAAGTATTTTTACATATTGTTTAAACCAAGTTTCAAGAATCATCTTAGTTTGCTGTGATTTGGGGTTTTCTTTAGAGACTCAGATGCTAATTCTGGAATCAAACTGCCAATGTAATGAGGGACATGGGTCTTCCTCCTCTGGCTCTCCTATTTTCTTTTGGTGCATTACTAGAAGAATTTGCTATTCACTTGCAATAAATTGATCTTGCATTTAAAACATATATTAAATCATTGTGTGAGTGATGCAGCATTATTACTTGTCAGGAAAAAAAAATCTATATTATGATAGTTGTTGACAAATGATAATATTATTTTCCGGCTAAGCATGAGGTGTTAATGCTGCTAAATGGCTGCAAATGTTGATGTTAAAGGCTGCCTGCTGGCCATTTCCAGGTGACATATCTGGGGATTTGGGGCTATTTCATTTTCCAGCCTTTTTTAAGGCTTCAGGCCCCATCCATAAATTACAGCTGATGACAAAAGTGGAAGTTAACAGTGGCAAAATTAGGCCCACAGGCAAAATAATTATATATACAGCCTTTAGCAGTGAGGGAGAAAGCCATCAATCAGCCCCCAATTATTCACTAGTTAATCAGCTCTGCCCTTCCTTTATTGAAGGGTTACAGTGTAATTAAGTTGGCAGCATCCTTTTAATTCATCAAACATACAACACATGGCGGTGTTTGCTGCAATCAGGGGACAGCACCTTTGTGTGCCTGACCTCGTACTGCTGTAGGAGAGGGGGGAAAACTTCAGAGGGGAGAGAGAGACTATTTCTGGGAGAGCAGAACAGCCTCCTGGCCCTGCGGGGTGGGCAGGGCTTTGCCAGCACCTGAGGAACACGTGTCTGCACCTGGTGGGGGCAACCACTGCAGAAAACTTGTGGTTAATGGGGATGGTCACCCATCACCTAGGGCAGGTGGTTCTAGACCACCTGGTTATGGATATAACACCCTTGTGCCTCTTCCCAGCCATCCTGCTCTGATAACCAGAGCCAAGCATCCCTCTGGGATCCCCACATCCATGGTGGACCAGACACCAGCTGGCCCCTTCCAGGCCAACAGAGCAAACAGCCAATGGATTAATTTCTCCATTAAATATTTTTGTGGGAACCATGTTTCAGGAAACTACAAAGGCAGTTTTTTGAAGGCAGCACAGAGTTTGTATCCCCTCTCAAATTAGGGACACTGGATTTTGATATTATACAGACTGGTATTTTCAGTGGCTTTTTGCCAGTAAAGAAGTATTTGGACATTGATTTGTATCTCACCAGTAATGGAAATGACTCAAAATCTTGCACTTTTCTCTCTGTATTAAATTTTAACCTGTGGATGCCCTCAATTTCTCTAACTTCTTTGTATGTAAACCCCACTAATGCCATTTATTGTGCCTGTCATTTCCTTCCTATATTTACCTGACCATAAATCTGCTTTCCTGCCACATACACTTCCTGCTCATGGCATCCTTGGAGAGGTTGAATGTCCTAAGTGTCCTTCCTACCTTGCAGAATAGACACAGAATTATTTATTCATAAACAAGCTCTGTGTTTCTAACCTGCTTGTAATAATGAAGTTTTATACAATCATCTGCTCTACCGATGGTTCAGGCAAACAAACCCAAACCCCTCAACTTCTGCACGTGCTGGGACTCTCAATGTTCAGAAGCTTTGGCTTTTGGACAAAAAAATCTTTCTTGCTCTCACATGAAAAGTAAAAGACTATTGTCCTTCTGGACCCTTTTGAATGGTTGTTTTACCTCATTCAATAGTATTGAAGACATTGGGATTTTCTCATTATTTAGCAAAGTAACTTTCCTGAAGACAGGAATTATAATGATATTTTGTTCTGGTTTTGTGGGCTTGGGGTGTTTTTCTTTGGAGGAGAAGCAGACACACAGAGGAATTGTACATCTACCCACAAATCTCCAAGATACCAAGAGCAAAGTCTTGGCCAGATCTGGCCAACAGCTTCCAGCAGCTCCACCAGAGATCCCACCTGGACCTTGCCCTATCCATTTGCCCGTTATATGGAGTCTCACCAAAAACTCACCAGGAATGTTTGACACCATCTGTGCCATTCTCCCTTTCAGCACTTTTGCCCCACCAGACACCCCACAGCCCAGCAACTTCCCAAAGTTCCATGTTCTCTGGAATGGGGAGCTTAGACCAAGCGAGGAAGGACAGAAGGTGGAAGCATTGGCCCTCCTGGCCAGGAGATGTTGTCATCTTGTTAACAACAACAGCTCAGGGAACCTGATGATCTGAAGTCACTTTGGCTTTTCCAACGACTCAATACCCATCAGGACAACTGTCCTAGTCTAGGAATGAGCTTGGTTTGCCACATCCCACGAGAGAAGACCTCTCACCAACAAGCAGAGATTTCTGATTCCTATCTCGGCTTTTCCTCCCAGTGCTGGAACCTGAACTGAGCCACACTACATCAACATCAGCTAACAAAGAACCTGCCCCAGCAAAGCAATTTGTGTTAAATACCAGTTCCACTCTTGCTAAACACACCAGTATGTGACTATTTATTTGTCTGCTGGTTGTACTCACACATCTCTTTACTCTTGGGGGATTTTTTTTTCATGATGGAAGCTCAGGCTGCACAATTTAGATCCTGCATTATCTCAATGTCAATAAGTATCATCTTCTCCTGAAGAAAACACATGCCATATTGCAAGTCAACCTCAGTCATAACTCAACACAATCATGTCATAATATAATTTTATACAATGAGATTGTATCTGTTGTTATTGAGGGTCATTGAATTCCGTCTGTCAGGGTGATGTTATTGAATAAGTTCAAGTAATAGTTTGTGCTGATTATCAGAAAATATGTTTAAAACTGTCACTTTGTTTATATCTTCCAGGGTTGCATTTGAATTATGCAGATAAACGGGATCAAGAGGTGTAATGCAGCAAAGAACAATTCTTGATAGGAGCTGCAGAATTAAGTTTATATCAAATTTTCTAAGAAAAAAAGGACTTCATACATGCTGGTTCTGTTTAAAATATAAAAGACTGAATAAAAAAAAACCTACATTTAGATTTCATGGTGTTAAGGCTTAAGTGCATTCTTAAATGACAAACAATAAGCAAAAAAAATCTTCAGTATGCACATGAGCAAGAATAATATTTTACAGATGTATTAATTTGATTTTAAAAAGAATTATCCCAACATATCAGGTCAAGATGGTTAGAGAAAGCATTTTTTTTTTTTTTGTGGACAGGATTATATTAAAAAGATGCCAGCTGCAATTTTAAGTCCTTCAATAAAAAAAAAAAAAACAAAAAAAACCCAGCAGTGAGTAAGAATGTAAACCACATCATATTTTTTTCTAACTACCTAATTTTGCCATTTAAATATACAATTTAAAATTCATTGCATCTTAGTTAATTACATAAATTATCCATTTGAGAAAAAAAAGACAATCCAGTGTGTCTACTGGAGCTGAACACGACAGCCCTGGTGGCAACTGTATATTTTTGAAATTTGAATAATTGGAATAATGTTTTGTTCTCACATATTTTTCGTAGCAAATATTTTAGTCATGTTCCTATGAACATGTTCATTTTTTCATGGACAATTTTTAAGTAAGAAGATAATGAACACTAAGAAAACACAGATTATGTGGGAATTTATTCTCTTGATGATTTGGCTTAGATTATAGTGAGGTATAACCAGAAGAAGCACCAGCACTGCCTCTGGGGTTTTAGTAAAAACTGAACTTTGGTTAAACTCACTTTTTTTCTGTAGCTGGTAAGAATAACGCCCTCTTGCTCAGAAAAATTTGGAAGAGTCCTCTCTAACTGCTACTTTTTAATGGTAGCTTCCTAAAAATAAAGTTATGTTTTACATTGCTTAGAGAAATTAAAACTAAAATATGAAAGTTTAGTCATATACAGGTTTTATATAATCAAGAATAAATCTTGCTTAAGGTCTCTGTCTGGCTGTTCATATTTTCTTATGCAGAACATCAAAGGAATTCAACTGCACTTACTCATATTTCCCAAGATAACTTTGGAACGAAATACTTTTTCTGTGGTAGAGATATTGGGGGGTAGAGTGGAATTAGAGGACAAGATTCCTTGGAGCCAAACCTATGACTCCTCTCTCCTGCTCACAAAAAGACATTTCAGCCACCTATCAATAGCCTGGAACTGAGATTTTTTGGAATAGTTGTGAAAACAAAACCTTTGATCAATCTGGAAATTTAATATTTGGAGTAACCGCTGAGCAGGAACAAACACCAAAATTATTGCTTTTGCATAGACAAGAAAATCTGCTTTAACCTGACTTTCTAAGCAACACAATTTGAAATAATTGAGAAAAAAATCAACTTCCTTACAGACAAATGAGAACTGGAAAACCAGACTGGAAGGGGATTCTTTGCTTTGATTGGCACATGAGGTGGAAGAAGATCCCCAAGGCACGAAGGGATTTTTTACACAGCAAAGCTTCCTACTTGTCCCATTGAAAAAATACTCCTTTTCTGTGATCTGTACCAAAAACCAGACTCCAGGAAATGCATTTGTAAAAGGATAAGAGCTACAATATCTCTATGGAATGTGCACCTCAGTGGTCCAAAGTTCCACCAGGCCATTCCAACGTGGCATGACCCATATCTGAGAATATCAGACATCAGCAGAACAAGAGGAGACAATGAAAGGAGGCAGAAAATTTTTCATTCTTACCACATAAACTCCAAGGGGAATATTAAGTTGAAAAGCAACATTTTATATAAAATGTTTGCATGGGCCTTGAACAAGGATTTTTCTTTGCGTTCACCCTGCAAGAGCGTGGCTCAGCCTAATGCATTAGATTCATTTATTTTGTTGTGGAGCTAATGGGATGAAGATAAAGTGACTTCCAGGCCGAAAACCTTGTTAATCAAAACCAATTTGGGCCACTTGTACATGTTGTTCTGACTTCCTGAGTTGGAACATCCATTTTTTACCAGAAATGCACATGCCTGCAATGCAAAAATGACTGGAGTTTGTGTTTCATTTTTGGACAGCTACTTAGACTATGTAAATGTTTTTATCTGAGATATCTCCTATAAAGAGATTTTTCTTCCCTCAAACAAAAGCCCTTTATATTTGGGAAAAACCTCTTTCTATTTTAAAGGCTATTTCCAAGATGTGTTTATGAGTGCATTAATTCCTTGACATATTTTGCAAAACTTCTGAGTAACTTGATGGCCTACCGGAAGCCAAATTCACATCCTGGAAAGAAGAAAATTGGGAAAAATCTCCTAAAACATGTTTAAAACAGAGTATGGATGTTTATGATTACTTAATGAATGGTAGCTTGATGGCTTTAATATGTTATTTGCAGAACAAGGCACCCCCATGGAAGAAGGCACCAGAATGGAGTAACTGATCAATAAGCATTTTGACCTCTTGCCATATTTTCCACAAAATATTTAGAATGTGTGCAACAATAAAAAGCACTGGAAGTGAGGCAGTTAATATTGAAAGACAAAGCAACAATCATTAATGAAGCATTTTAGTGTTTGTGAGTGAGAAGGAAATGTAAATTTACCAGGGACATTTATTAGCAGTAGAAGCAGAAAGGTGTTGAAATCTTGCATTTGTGTAAAAAATCCTTGACAGTAGCTCCCAGCACTAAATCTCACCCCCCTTCTACACACCAGGGCCTGGATTTGCCTTAATTTTTCTTTACCCTGTTTCTTGGGAAGTAGAGCGGCTGTACTAAGGCAGACCAGTGCACAGCAACAGCAAATTTAACTCCTTTAAGCCTCACCGTGCCCATTTTTCTTTGTAAATTCAGACAAACCACTGGTCAGATTGTCCAGGTTCAACTAGACATGAGCGAAGCTCTTTAGACCCAGGGTTTAGGCCTCCATCTATTCACAGTTCCTCAATACCCGGTTAAAATCTCCCAGAAAAACTAAAAATCTCCTTGAAGAAAGAGTAAATTAAGTCAACAGAAAGTTTCGCACAGTTTCAGATGAATTATTAAATCACCTTCTGCAGTGCACAGCAAGAAACCCAAAACTGCCCTTGGGAATTCAAACTCCAGTGAACTTGGTCAGTGCTCTGCATCCCTAACAAGCCTTGCAGTCAGACCAAGGGGCTTCTTTGTGGACCCTTTTTTTTCCATGCACCATCTGGTAAACACATCCCTTTTTATCCCACTTACTTTTGTTTGCACGGTCCATGTATTTCTTTATCTGTATTTTCAGATGCTGTTAAACTCTCCTCAGTATTTCTGAGGAAAGTCTGAAACTCAGTAACTCTGTATTCCCGAGGCAACCTGCAATAACAACCAGCTCAGGATTGCAAAGGATACTTGGTCAGGAAAGGGATTTCGTTTCTAGTGAGCAATAGCAAACAACAAGGGAAATATTATTTTTTTAAATTAAGATAAATACCTTAATGGCGTACTATTAAAATAGTGTGCCCAGTTTACACAGACCTGAAAAAAGAGGCTCCTATCAAATTTTCCCTCTTCAGGGATACACTCTTGTTACCAGCACAGGAAAATTAATCACACTGAGGCTGCCTGGTGGAGCCACACTAGGAAAAAAGTGTCCCATGCTGGACAAAGTGTCCCTTTGTCCCCATCTATCCAAAGCCCCATTTCTTCACACCCACCAACTTCCCTCTCTGCCACCTCCCGGCTCCTCCCTGATGGCCACTTCATTGTGGGCTTGCAAGGAATGGGAGGCAACTCTTCCTTCTCTCCTGAGCTGCAGTAATTTACTCTTACATCATCTCCAAACCTCTGCACACATCTGTAAATGCCATGAAAATGCTGCTGCTGCACCCACCCCTGTCAGCCCAGCACAGTGCAAGAACTCTAGAGCAAGGATTACAAGGCCAATAATCACAGACCCATGGAATTACTGAGGTTGAAAAAGACCTTTGAGGTCATCGAGTCCAACCTGTGACCCAACACCACCTTGGCAACCAGACCATGGCACTGAGTGCCACATCCATTCTTTTCTTAAACATGTTCAGGGATGGGGACTCCACCACCTCCCTGGGCAGCCCCTTCCCATGCCCAATCATCTTTTCTGTGAAAAATTTCTTGTTGTCCAACCTAAACCTCCTCTGGGACCAGGTTGGAACACACAGAGAAAAAAAATCAAGAGGTAGACCCAAGAATTGCATTTCTGTGAGGAGCGGCACGTTGGCCTCAGGCATGAAGTGATGTAAATCTGGTGCTGTGGGTGATGTGCCACCACCAGGAGCAGACCCAGGTTTTGTGGGTCAACATCTTGACACAAAACTGCCATGGTAAAGCCTGTCACACACTTGTACAGCTCTTGTTTAGCAGGTGGGATAGCAGAGAATATAAATAACCATCACTGAAAGCAGCAGTCCTGTCCTCTATTCTGCAGGTCACGCTACTTCTCTACCCTACGCAAGGCAATGAGAAAATAATGACATGCAATATAGTTAAAAGTGAATGCCTTCATCCTTTTGTTGTTTATCAGTTAACAAAATGACATTACAGAGATGCTTTATGTATTTATTGAAGGGCTGGGAACATCTATCAAAGCTCATTTTAGCTATTGTTAACGCCATCAGACTTGTTCTCTTCTGCCATGAGCTGGAGCAGGACTGTCAGCGAGAGATGACTGATATAGGCAAATGATTTTGCATCATTTGAGATACATACAGAAATATAATCATACCCAAGGTCAAACATTAGAGAAAGGTTGGGCATTTGGGGCAATGAAAGCAATGCTGTCAGATATTGAAATCTCAGCAGGAGATTCAGCTCCATTAAAACTGAATACACAATTACTTTCAGCTTGCTACTTTCCATGCATGTATAACTAGTTTGTTCATCTTGGTGCCCCCTGCGTTAGGCAGAAAAGGTAAGATTTGAATATTTGGAGGAATGGTGATTGTACCTCTTTCACAGGAGTGATAAAATGTCTTTATAATACCCATGCAACTGGTGCATCACTTCAACAATTAGTCTGCCTTAAAGAATGGACCTCAGTGATTGATGGAACTGGCTCTGCCCAGGTATCTTTGAATTCTTCACAAGGATTTGGCTGAATTCACGTGTGTGGCCTTCCAGACGATGTTCCTCTGGTGGCCATGAAAGGAACACTGAGGTGGCTTCCAGAAATGCCAATGGAATAGCACAAGGAAAAAAGAATCAAAGGGAAGAAACAAGGGGAGAAATGAATGAAGGATCATTTGGAAAATGAATTGTAGGTAGATACTAAAAACAGCGAAGGAGAAAAGTGGTGGGAAGAGCTTCACTCAGATTGGGAATTACACAGGGAGAGCAGGGAGATCAACTGGTGTTTTGAAATTCAGCTGATTCCAAAAGCTTCATATTTATCCACAAATTGTGCAGGAAGGAGAGAAACTCCACATGCACTTGGCTACTTGTGCTTTTCTCTGCTGCTTAATGCAGCCCTGAGGAGACACTTTCAGCCTGAGAGATGCCCCACCAGCTTCAAGCACACATTTATTTTAAAAAAATAATCTTTTAAAGGGATGTTCCCTCCAAATCTGGACTTTTTATCCAAGACAACATTAGCTCAGTTATCATTCAGGCATTTCAGGCTCCGAGATCAGTGACAGAATGGTATTTTGGGACCTCAGGATCAGGTGATAAATCCTCTGATCTGGCCACAGAAATTAAATAATTCTTGCAATATTGGGGAGATTTGCATTCATATGTGCTTTTTTATTTCTGACAACTCTGGACTGAACCTCAAAAAGTAACAATATCAAAGATTCGGATTTTATGGAAAACCCAACCCCCTTACAATTCTCAACTTACATTTCCACATTATTAATGTTATGAAATTTCATATAAGATTGAATTATATGGTTATAAACTTCCTTGTATTGATGTCAGCCACCAAAAAATCTTCAGTTTATCTTATCTATGTCCTTTGTAACATAATTTCCTGATCTGTTTAGGGTTATGAGTACCTATGTGATGTGTAATGCCAGGAACATATAAATAATTGCATTTACTCTCTGATTTTGACACAGTATCATGCAGAGTTAATGCAAATGAATCTCTGATATTACACTCAAATTTTTTGATTCGCACAGAATTTTTAAGGAGTAAACACTACTAATAAATAATATGAATTAATACTAAATAGTTTTGCTACTTACTGAAGTTGCAATGAATAAAAAATATCCATGTTGTGGCCTTCAACTCTTTGAGTATGATGAGTAGTAAGATGCTGATTTACATTCACAGTTCCAATTACCAAGGAATTGTTGGGAATGTCCCATTCCCTGTTAACACATTTGTTTTTTACTTGCCAAGACTGTGAGGCGCTGTCTGGATATATATATTAAAAAAATTTAAATGTGGGATAAACAGGAAGCATATTTATTTCTTTAGAAATTTCTACCTATGCAGACTTTTATCTCCTTGCTATTGTGGAGCACCAGGATCCACAGCAGCTGCACCCTGGCACACGGGGAATGTGTCACTTATCCAGTAATTCTGAATTTCCCCACCTTTCACATCAGCCTCCTCCAAGGAGCATCTCTGGGCTCACAGCTGCCAACATCACCTGTCCCAGGTGGGGACCTCTGTTGTCCTCTCCAGGGTCTGGGTGTGAAGGCTGAGCTTCCCTCACACCCCACTGCAAACCCTCCTGACACTGACCCAGTGTTTCTCCCTGAACACATTATTACAAGGCACAAAAGTGACCATCTTGTACAATTCTGCCCTTGAAAGGCAGGAATACATTGTTGTGCAACATCTCCTGGAAGGACAAACCCTCTTGGCCATGTATCCCAGCAGCAGCACCAGAGGAACTGGTACACACTCAGGTCTCTTGATTCCCCTAGTGTCTCCAGCCATGGCTCCTCCAGCCCGTCCCCTTCTTTCTTTGGGAAGCCTCTTGAGATAAAATGAAACAGCAACGAAAATATTAAATTCTTTGAGGTTGTCCTGGTCACTGGGGACCTGAGTCATGTGTGTAAATGTGTGCATGTGTGTGCACACATGTGGGCAGGAGAGGGGTCACCCAAAGCATTGGGAGAGCAGCCTCTCACTATTTTTAATTTTATTTTTTCCTGCTACACATGTCCATGGTGTCTAACACACCTCAATGGTCTTTGAAGTTCCCATGCTTTCAAGGTCTCACATCTGTCATGCTATCAGTAGCCTGCCACAGATGAAAAGAATATAATTATGGATTTAGTGTAATCATTGATTTCTAGGCTCCAAACCATTCAAAGAAAGGTCACGAGTCCACACGGCTGCCCCTTAGGAAAAGGATTTGCATACGACTACTTTATTTAGCTGGAGACACCCCCAATTAAATGTAGACCCTTCTCTTCGAGCTCTGCACCTGAGGCAACTGGAAGAAGATGGATCAATCTCTCCCTGTGCCAACTGTGTCGCTCCCACCTGGCAGAGGCGGCAGCGGTGACTTTTCCTTCACCAGCCCCTCTCGTTCCGGAGGCAGCAGCATCTCCCTTTGGAGAAGTGCCACGGCAAGACGTGGAGGACGTGCATCCGAGGAGCTGCACTTTTGGGAATGTGGCAGGGTGCCAGAAGATTTTGCCTGAAGCAGGGGAGCTGCTGTCAACCCTTCAAGCGTTTAAGTTACTGCAGCTCTGCGAGAGCCGCAGTGCAGATGTAAAGACATAATTTTGCCCACAGTGTTTGGATTAGCAGTAAATCTACTAATCCAACACAATATCCAAGGGGGCATGGCTGGATCTATGGGTTCATAAATTCACACCACTCCTTTTATTATTCCGGGCCCCAGATGGTTTCAAATGGGCACCGGCATAATGAGATCTTGGAAGACATTATTATATTCTTAGGTCAAAATTCTCAGTCCAATCTCTTTTATCAGGCTCAGAGCCTTTGTGTCCCTGAAGTGCTAATACTTTATGCTGATTGACTATGCAGGCGTCGGTGGGAGTTCACATTATTTTTGATACAATTATTATTGACAGCAAAAACTCCACCAAAAAGAGAAAAATCCCATTTTTATTACTTATGGTATCATATTGCCTGGAATATACAATGCCTGAGACCTTCATTATGGCTATGTTTTCATAACAAAACAGATGAAGGGGAAAAAGAGGGCAGGATAAAAGTATTATTTTAGTAACGGGAAGACAAAGTATGAGCTTGATCATAAAGACCAGTGAGCTTTATAAATGCATCTTTGAACTGAGAGAAGCTTTTTCTTTTTTTTTTTTTTTTTTTTTTAAATAAATGGTTCTTTGAACCTGTGGTTGTAAGGAAGTGAAACAGAACAAACTTTGAAAAGTGTGCTTGTCTGAGGCTCCTTACACCCTATCTGGCTGAGAGTACAGGTGGCCAAGCACAGAAAGTTCCTGCCAATTTCTAAAGTTACACTTTTATCCACTAAACAAGCATCCTGATCCGGGTTACCAAACAGGGCACTCAACAGGAGCCTCCAAGTGCATGTATTAAATATCACTTATTCCACAGCCTGGGCCATCCAGCCTAGTAAAGCTTGATCTAATACTCTTTCACCCTCTTCCTGTGCTCGCTGGATTTTGGGTAATGGACCTTCCCAGGAGACTGCTCTCAGAAAGTGTCTTCAGTAGGAGAGTTGATGCACATGCTTCTATTTTAAAAAGCACATGTTCAGCACATTTCACTTTTGTGAAATGGAATATGGTTTAAGTTTGTTGCAATAAAAAAAAAAAGGGATTCTGCTGGAAGGACTTATGTCAAAGTGCAAAAGGTTTTGTACACAATGAACAGATTTTTTTTTTCTTGAGGGCCAAAGAGGAGACACTAAAATGAAATCTCCCTGCCACAAAAGCAGTTGCTGTTTTACACACAGAGAATCCACAAGGCGGCTTGTTATGAATTGTCCATCATTGTATTTATTTTGGATTAGACTGATTTAATATAAGAGCCACATCAAGAAAACCAGACCTTGTCTTTAATGAGAAACTTAATATGTATTCACAGTAAACACTTTAAATGTCAAAGTTTAATGGACAGTATTCAAAGCCCATTATTATAGTAATGTGCTTTTACATCAGCATGGCTGATGAAGAGCAATTCTTTTAAAGACACTCTTAAAAAAAATCAATATAAACTTAAAATAATAACAATAAAAACCCCCTACAGTGCATCTTAATCCAAAGGAAGGACAGTAACAAACCCCTACATAACCAGGAGATCCAAAATCAAGCCTTGGCAACAACTCTCAGCCTGAGAAAAAGGGCGAGTTGCACAACTGCAGGACCCTGTACCAGTGAGAAATATGAACAGAACAAATTTATATTCTTGTCCCGAGTTCATGCCTAAACTCACGTCAGCTTCAACCTCCCTGAGCTCAGCTCTTCCCTCCTCTGTGTTTTCCTCCTCCAGGTTTTTCTCACCCAAGGAACAGCCCCACGTCATAGGACATAGGCAAATGCGCCCCCAGGAGCCACTTGTGCATCATTTCAAAGTTCTGCACAGCAGAACTTGAAAAGTTAATATCTTGTTCTCTGTAAAAATGTCTGGACTCTCCCATCTTATTAACAAGAGCCTCTTCCCCGAATTCCAAGTCTTCCAATACACCTTCTCCAGCCCACCTTCCCAGGAGTGCGGGGGCTGTTGGGATGGAGAGTTCAACCCAGCAGGCACAGAGTGCTGGCATCACTTTAGCTTGATTTTGCTGATTTAAAACAGTATCAAGATCTGCTTTTCCCCCCCATTTCTCCCTGCAGGTTCGGATCCACCCTTAATCCAAACACATCCAAGATGTCCTGCATTTCCGTACACACTTGGTGTCATCATACCACATTTGATTTACAGATCTACAGTGAGCACTTAGACCTTCTCAATAGTATTTAAAAATTTTTCCATAAAGATCCTTGCACATATTCCAGCATGATTATTGCTCGCTGAAACAGAGGTGGGAAAGCTCTGGAATGCCTGAGTGAAGATTTGTCTTGATCTGGAAGAAACTGCTTCATACATCAGTCCCAAAATTGAAGGCTGTGACATTGTGACATTTATCAGAAAGAAGAAAGCCTCTTCAAGCAGGTTGAGTTTTTATTTGCAGCCACGGGTACATTTACCAATTTATAGATAATTTTATTTAATTGCATTTAGAATCAATTAAAGCAGTTCATTTATATGGAACGATGTAGCAACCAAAAGCTACTGCTTACTCATTCTCTATGCTGAGAAATTTTCCCTTCAGCAGTGGGGCTGAACTTTAAAAGGAAATTATAATAGTTACATTCATGCAAACCCAGAAAGGCACCAAAATAATTCCTTTTCAAACAGATATAGAGAGATCAAAACCTCTGGTTGATGTGGATTCAGTCTCTGTAGCCAACTAACATGATGCTATGCTATTTTTATCTGGGCATGCAGAAAATACAGAAATGGGGGAAAGAAGAGAATTTCTTTATCCAAGTGTTGCTACTATATGGAGTCCCTTAAGGAAAATGAGCAATTATAACATATTTATTTAATTTGCTGAGTAATGACTGCACATGTGCTATTTAATTTTGGTTACATTTCTGCTCCAGTCTGAGATGCTGATGAGGGAGAAAACGCCACAGACAACCCGCAATCATGGAATTTCCAGAATTGCCCTTAAACAATTCTTAGAGAACAGTAAAAGGTACAAATATTAATTGGTTCTGACTTATTTTGCTCCACAGTGTGCATCTCTCTTGCTTTGTTGCCAGCTGCTATTAAAGGGTGGAGGTTTTTTGGCAAAGAGCAGCGTCAGCGGTGGAACAGCACAAAACCAGCACCATAGAGGGGACCTGGTTCTCTGCTAATCCTACTCAAATCAGATCCATCTCAACAGAGTTTGCACTGTGAGAGGCACCCAGGAAGAGATGAGGTCCATGCACTGCACACAGAAATGAAGAAAGTGTCAGCCCTAAAAGTCTGAATTGATACCCCCCAGCCAGAGAAGACACTTAAAGGGATTCACCATTGAACTGTGGGTACAGCTTGAGCTCTCCACTCAGATCTTTGAGGTAACAGCAGAAAAGCCAACTAGCTTAAAAAAACACAAACACCCCCCCCCCAAAAAAAAAAAAACAAACCAAAAAAACCACAACCAAACAAAAACCAAAAAACATATATATAAGGAAAATCAAAAGGACAATATTCTGGTTTTGCCACTTGTGTTTGTGGAAACCTTTAATCTTCTTACAAAACACTCACCAAAGACTGACAATGCTCAGAAACAGTCAGGATTGGCCTCCTAAAAGTTGTTGCCCTCTTTTTGTCCTTTGGAAAGGACTTTGTGGCTACTGCTCTGAATGGAATTTTTAAAAAAGGACATTGATCACAAAGCAGAAATCTGTGAATCCACAAAAAGTGTAAAAGCAAACAAACCCATAAAATTTACTACTGCGTTTTGGTATCTGGATTCAAATAGAAATGTGCACTTGATGACACAGCATATGTAAAGATGCTAAGAGAAGGTGCAGTGGCATCTTCAGCATTAAATAGCACATTAAATAAACTCAGGCAAAATTCTCCAAATTACCTTAAAATATTACTTAGCAGTTATCCTCTCAAATTGAAAATTTGTGTTTTTCTAATTGGCTTGAATTGTCTTGATTGGGAAAAAATTATCCAGAAGTGACTGCCCTTCGCCTCTGCATTTATTTTTATTCCAAGCAGAAGCCAAAGAATGCACTTTGGACATCTTGGAGCCACAGGAACATCTCGGAAACCTGAACAGCCCTTGGTCTTCTCCCTGGTGCCTGGGGACACATGCTGTGTCCCTGAAGCCAAAATGGGAAGAGTGAGGTCAATCCCTGTCCTTGCAACTCTTGCTGGGCTAATTTGAATTTCTGAGGATCACCTACTCAGCTTGATGATGTTAAAAGCATGATGACAGAGATCCATGTCCACCATGTCTGCTCTCTGAGCAGTCAGAACTGAAAGTGGCAGGAACCTGGTTTTTTGTATTTAATATGTTATGCCACATCTTCTGCTCAGTTTTAGATCACAGAGATTACAGGATTATCCCTCTCCCAAACTTTGAATCATCTTCTCACATGTGATATTGTTAAAATTGTTTTCTGGCCCCTTTTCAAACGGTGGCTGCTGAATGATCTGCTCTGAATTCTAAATAAAGGGAAACTTTAAATATCTTGTGCTCTGTGCTTGGAGCATTCAGCTTTGGAATGTGCCAGTTCCACATGCTAAGGAAAAAAAAAAGTCCTTTTAATTAGCAGGTGAGTTTATTAAGTCAGTGCTATTGTACCCTGGGAGCTTTGCTGGGTGCTCCAAACTCCCTGAGAGCATCACATAAAGATCAGGTGCGATTAAGGGGAGCTCAAGAAATTGGCTCTGCTTTTTGTTTCTGGGATCTTTTGCAAAGTGGCACAAGAAATGGATGGGAACTTTTCAACCCAGACACTGAGATTATCAGAAGCTCCCTGATGCATCTGGAAACAAAGCAGCAAAGTGAGAGATACAACACCCTCATACAACACCCAAAAGGAAGGGACTGGAAAGCAGATCTGCTGATAAAAAAGATGAATAAAACAATGGATAATTGAAGCTAATTTGAACCCAGATTTTCTCATGAGAATTAACATTCTATCCACAGCACTGAAGATGGGTGAACAGGAACTTTTTTGGCTGATTGTGTTTTGTTTGGGTTTTTTGGGGGGGTTTGTCTGTATGTTTCTTGGTTGGTTGGTTTGGTTTTTTTCCCCTTGGATTCCAGCTGAGATGATTGGCATCTCTCTTAAAAAAATAGTATTTTTTTCATGATTTCACATTTCAGTTTTTCTTGCTTTAGTCACAAACTGCTCAGGCAAGACAAAGTAGGTCCGAAACCCTTTTCAGCCTGAACAACTAAAAATAATCCATCCCTGTTCAGCAAAACCTAAAGTTTTGGGATGCTCTAATTTAGAGAACTGTTCCCTTTCCCAGGTAAACTCCACCAGGACACAACAACAGCAGAGTTCCTGTCCCAGGATTTTGCCTGGAACACTGAGGAATCTTTAGGGAACTTTCTCTGGCCAAATATTTCCCAAAAACATTGAGCTGCCATGGGTTCAAAACAATCTCCATTACCAAAATTGGAGTAAATTCCGATTTTACTGCCAACGCTTTTCAGGAGGACAAAGGACTAAACCAATTTTTATGCACATGGACATAGGGAAACCTCATGAGCCAAATTCTTCCATGTCACCTGACAATATAAGTATTTCACCACTTCATTTTACTACAAGACATCCAGATTTTCCAGTCCAGCTCCTTTAGTGCTTGATTTAGTCCAAGATTGAGTAAGTGGATCCCTACCCTCAATTCCCCACATTCCAGATGTGGCTGAGGCTGTTTCACATCTGGATTATTTAACCATTATATTCCAAAATGAATAATCCTACCCAAAGCTTTGCCATGTCAAGAACTTGCAATTGTCTCTTGAAATCAAAGGTTTAATCACTGAGATCCAGTGAGTCATGTGTCTTCATTTATTCCTGACATGTACATGTATATCTGACTTGTAAAATTTACTGGGTGGCTAAGCAGGATTCAGTTTTTTTATAAAGAATGTAATTTCCCTTGAAAGTTTCCTACAAATGCCTCATTGTTTTGGAATTATTTTTATTCTTTGCTTTTTAAAAATTTTATCTATTTTTAACTTGCTAAAAGACTAAGCATTATCTACTAACAACATGAAGATGCAGAAAAGAAAAGGTCAATTTAATTGGAGCTACTATTTCCTGGGGTTTAAAAGGAAAATGTTGAAGCTAAGATGACATTGACAAATTGCTACTATTTATTTAAATTGTGTAATGCAATCTACCAGTAGTTCTATAATCTGCATGTTTGAAGCAGTTGACCCGTCCAACTAATGCAAACAAATTAGCCTCCTGGGTCCTCCCTAGATCCTATAAGCCATTAAATATCCTAATCTAACATCATTTAATACACAAACTCTCTTAGTTGAAGTGTTACAGTGAATATGTGTTATAAAAATTACAACGTACGGGGTCCAAGCACACCGAAGCCCAGGTCAGAAAATTTGTCTTTTCTGCCACTCATCCCATTATTTATTTATTTATTTTGCTATTTGTTGGTTCTTTAACCACAAAAGGGACACATTTTGGGTTTCCCTGTGTCCCCCCTGCCCCCATAACTTCATTGCCATTCCCTCAACCGTCCAGCATTGGTTTAAATGTTTAAACTTCAAGAGCTCTACTATGAATATATTGTATAAATTTCATCCCAGTCAGTAAATTGGTCTCAGGGAAGTGTTTGCATATTAGATATTCCTACGGAAATTATGGCTCTATTGTGCCCTTTATACATGAGCTACCAACAACTCTGGTTTTCCCCCTGATTTATAGAAATGCCAATCCCGAGATTTCACAATTCATGCAAATAAACTCACCTGAAGGGAATGAGATTGTTTGTCTCAGTAAAAAATGAACAAAACCTGGTGTAATTAGTAAAGCAATAATTCCCCCAGGAACTCAATTCTGGTGTTTTGTGAAGAGGGAAAATTGCCTGCTCTCCATTATGATAAATACACCAATAGAAACCCACATAATTATTATTTTATCATATTCAGAGGTCTGTTCTGGAATTTATCCAGGAGTAAAGTCCACCTCAGGCAGGAGCAAAACCAAGTGACACCTGAGGGCTGCCATGTCCTCCCCTTGATTTCCCTTGCCCTTGGATCAGTCCTTTAAAGATCAGGGAGTCAATTGTGTTTCATAAGAGCAAGGAGACAGATAAAGGTACCTTGGAATGATTAAATCAATCAGGAAAGTAATAGTCCCATAACCAAAGGAAAGTCAATAGGTTATATATCACTGACAGCCTATGAAGTCATTACAGGAGCTTATGGGACTGAGTCACACAATTAATTGCCAAAGAAAAATCTCGTGGTTGCAGTAAAAAACTGTATTTTTAGCATGTTGGTACAAGAAAGCTGATCCTTTCCATGGACTTTTCTGGAAGATAACTAAGCAACAACAAAAATAACCCCATAAAGCTGAATCCCCTCATATTACCAAACCATGTGGAAGAAGCTTTTTCCAAGCTGTTACTAAACTTCCTTCTCACAAAATATGTTTTAGGTGAAAGAAGAGACCTTATAAATCTTATAAGGAACAAGCTGAACCTGTTTTTCACAATGAAAATAAATAGATGGGATTAAGGACCACCTATAGAAACTGCAATAATGAGGAGAAAATGAGAGATTCGGCAGAAATTTGGGAAATCTTGATTGTCAGAGTACAGATATTAATAGTTTCACGTGCCTGGTTGTGAAAAGCACAATGGGTTTGAAGAGTTTTCTGAAGAGATTTAATTTCAATGAATGTAAGAGCAAGAAGGAGCTGAGCAAAGTGCTCTGATTCAGAGCCTGTGACCTTTCTCAGAGAGTCATCAACTGCTCCACTTCTTGTACACACAAAGAGAGAAAACAAAACCTCTGTTGTTTTAAAATCTTGATCAATAAATTACAAAATCAAAGAAATTTAGGCAAATCCGATCACGAGACCCCAATCTCTGCCTCCTGCTGCAGGTGTAATGATTTTACCTCAAAGGGAGTTGTTTTTTCACTACAAAGATTACCACATATTTTCCTTTCTCTGAGGAGTAATTAAGTGACTCATGGATGAGATCTAGAAAATTGATACTTGTCAGAGGTAAAAACAATGATCAGTGGAAGAGGTAAGTTTATCATAGAATTGTGATTTTAGGCTTTTTTCACATTCCTTGCCTAGTTTGGAACTGTTCTGGTTCATAACAATCAGCTATTGTCAGCTGCTAATTATTAATTTCTCTGGGTTTAAGATCTTTTAAGCTGAAATGACATTGAAAGGTGGTTTGAAAGGTAAAGTCACTCAACCTTTTCTGAATTTTGGTTCAAAACCACTTTGTTTAATTGGACCAGCACCAACTGGTGGTTCAATTTTCCCTTTCTATATCGTGTTGGAATACCTTGGGCCTGATTCAAGCATCCCATTACCCTGAGAAACCAGATTACTTTGCAGGTTACTTCAACCTGAATTTAGGATTTACGGAGAAACATTTACAGAGAAACAAATCTGCATTATCATGAATGATAACATATGAGGTATTTTAAATGAATAGTAATTAAAATTTAGTAGGATGATAATATGGTAATTAAATATCAATTGTTTGCGCAGGACCACTTATTGAGTTTAATAAGTATGTAAAAGATATTAATCTAGTTGTCATGCAATTACCTCATTGAGGGGGAGTGGGAATATGTGCGTGTGTGTGGGAAGAACAAATCATGAAATGCAAAATTCAGTTTTAAAGCTGTGTTAAGGTTGTGACAGAACCAAATGAAGAGAAAAAAATTAATAAAGTGCTCTTCCTTTTCTCACTGTGGAATATTCATGGAGGTGCAGGGGGCATTCAAAGGGCTGAGGAGGGGATGTGGACAGGGAACAGAATCACAGGATCATGGAATGGGTTGGGAGGGACATTAAATCCCCTCCAGTGCCAACCCCTGCCATGGGCAAGGACGCCTTTCACCAGCCCAGCTTGCTCCAAGCCCTGGCCAAGCACAAGAAACCATGGCAAACACAACTCTCTAAATACTTTGCCTTAAAAGAGCATCTGTGCATTTATTATAACACCCGCACATAATTCATGTAGCAACCACCCCCCCTAAATCCCATCTTTCAGCACTTAAAGCAATTATTTGGGGTTTTACCTGCCATGGGCTGATGTTGCATTAAGTGCCCAATACGTGTGAAGAAAATCTTTGGCTACTTCCCTGGCACTTGCACTTTAATGAAGTTTTCTGCAAGGTTATTGTGGTAATTGCACATGTCCTTATCAACTTCACCTGCCCCCAAATCAAAATAGGCACTTTAGGAATTGTAATTCCAACCTGGCAGGTTTTGAAAACAGAAGATGGGACAGTCCCCTAATTTTTCTTATAAATTATCCATCCTTTCTGCAGAAACTTTGGAAGCATTGCCTATTTTTTTATAGCTTAGAGCAGTTATAAAATATTAACTATATCAGACTTGATTTTTACACAGCCCTGTATGGAAAAAGGCAAGATTTTTATGCTCCCGTATTTACACAGACATTAGAAGCTGAGAAAGGTGGTAGGAAGTTTGAGTTCGCTTCCCTGCCAGCCAAGGAGAAAGGGCTTCACCTACATTTTAACCAGCAGGAATTTGACAAATCTCTTCACAAAAACTCAGAGAAGAGAAGCCCTCACTTCCTGAGGAGAGTTGTCTTAATACTTAACAACCTTTTTTATCCAAAATCTTTGCTGCAAAGGAAGCTAATTCCTTCTTTTCCTAAGCCCAACAGAGAGAAAGGGATATTGACTTTTCTGCCAGCAGACCGAGCTCCTTCAGCCCTGTCTCCAACCCACTTTTCTGAATCTTTCATCAGTTTGGTCCTACTCAGAGCTCTGATTCCTGCACAGCATCCTTAAAGAACTGTGTTTCAAAAGGGATTCTGCAGCCCCCAGAGCCTCTCCTGCCCCCAGGCTTCAGAAAAACAGCAGAGGCAGCATAGAAAAATGTTTTAAGCACAAACAGAAATGAACATGAGGAGAGGCTTCAAGAAAAATTACAGGGGACAGTGTTACCCCCATCCTCACCTCGTGCTGCTTTGTGAAGGTTCCCAGATTTAGGAGCTGAGGGCAGCGAATGGACAGCTAAATGCATTTTCTTCTTTCAAATACAAGCTTTTAGACTATCAGAAAGCTTAATTCAAAGAGAGAAAGGAAGAAAAGATGAGTGAGGTTAAAATTAGGGCTTGGGGAGGAAAATGGAACCGTGTGTGTGTGAAGATTGGGGTACCACCAGTGGGGTCACAGCAGGGCAGCTCTGTGGAGCCTCTCTCAGCCTCCTTTTTTTCCCTGCCAAACCTCCCTGCAGCCATACTTCAACACATCCATGTTCTGAGCCTCTTTAATTAATTGAAAGGAGAGAATAATTGATGCAGCAACTCCTATTCTGGTTTAGGCCATCAGAGAGAGGGTGGGAAGGGAGGAAGGGGGCAAATGCACCTGAAATCAATCTCTGGGTGATGCAAAGCTGCTGAAAACCCAATAAAGAGGTAACTCAGAAAAAATTTAATATAGTTCTGCATCCCCCCACCAAGGCAGCTGCAGGATACTGTTGAGTACAAGCCACAGAAACAGCTGAGCTGGAAACCTTTCTAGCAGAGAAAATTCTCTAAATGTTAGGAGCTCCTGTAGGCTCAAATATGTTGATGGGTCACATCATTTTTGCAGATCATACCAGTAGATATTGGGAAGACTTGCTGTGCCATATGTGCATCCTTCTTCTCTTTCAAAGCCATCAGTTGTCGAAGGGAAAAAATAAAGACTTGTGTTTGGGGGAGAAAAAGCAATATGCACTGAAGCTCAAAAGCAGGCGTGCATTTGAAGTGTCACTTTTGGTTTTTATCACCATTTTATCACCACTAAGGGAAAGTGCTCTGCAGCTCACACAGCGCTGCCTCATCCAATAACCCATTCAGAGCAGGCTTTTTAGCCTGTGATAGAAACAAACACAGGCAAAGGTAGAGGCAGATGATTAAATGGGCTGAAAATCCAGCCTGACACACTGGTACCAGCTGAACAAAACTGGGGTCGGGGGAGAGGCACAAGAGCATGAGCCAGAGCTTAAATTATCCAGTCTAAATTCCTGCTTTTCACAGTACATCCCCAGCTCCTGGCATTGTATCACCTTGGTTCCACATCTGTATTCTGCAGACTGGGCAAAAATTCCCAGCTACGAGGGTGTAGATGAATATTTCCACCATTCCAGGTTTATGCAGGAGCCCAAAAAGGCTCCTCCAGCATCATCCCCACATGGGCAGCACTATAAAATCCCGTTGTTGACTCAGACCACTGGGCCAATTCCCTGAAAGGATTTCTTAGGAGATGTTGCTCTCTAATATCTCTAAACCTACTTACTGATTTTTTTCCTTTTCTTCATTTGAGGATCACTGACCTGGTGCAAGAAAATATTTTCTCTCCATAGGAGGCAGACCTCTTCCCTTCCTGCGGCTTTCAAACCACCAGAACTTTGAAGAGTTACTGTGCATCTTTTCCCACTTTCTTGAGCACCCAGTTCTTTACCCAGGCAGACCCCCTGAGGTTTTCAAAACACAAATAAACACTGTGTACATTCAAACTCTCAATTTCCATTTATACCTGTATACGTTTTACAGATTTCCCTCCCAGCCCACTGAAAGTATATTTTTGCCAACCTCTCTAAGCAGCAATCTTTAAATCTCAGGATTCAAATGAACAAAAAAGGATTTTTATCCTTTATTCTGCTGTTCTTTAGTATTGCAGCTGTGTGAAGTTCTCACACATTTTCAGCAAATAAAGGCTGAAATCATTCCTAGATTTATCACAGAATAGCAGGAAGTTGACCTTCCAACTGCTCTGACCTGGACTTAGGAATGGGTTTTATTTCATTACATAGGTATTTGGGGTTGTAGTTACACAGAGCTGGTGGGCCAGGTCAGTCTAGTTATGACAAAAGGCTGGTGGAGAGCTGGAACTTTGCTAGGCTGTTTTGGTGGCAGGCATTTGGACATTCTGTAAAATCAAGGACAATAGAAGAACTGTCAAAAGGTGAATTCCAAGATTTAAAGAGCAAATTTTCACTTTTAATTGAAGTGATGCAATCAAGTCATGGACGTAGCACATCCAAAAGAACCAGGCTCCAGCCAAGAACCCAAACCATGAGAATACAAAATCAGTTTTAAAGACACTTATTTGTCAAGGCATCACCATCTATGGACTTTGGAAATGTCCTGCCTTTCTGTGGGAATTTCCATGTATAATAATAAAGAAAAAAAAAAACCCCAAACTTAAAAGAGAACTTCCAGGAAAACAAGTTAAAATGTTGTGGTTGTTTTCTATTCTAGTGCCTCTCCCTCCCCAGGGCGCTGCCCACACAGCTTTTTATATAAAAGAATATTGTCAGGATGCTCTGGAATGGTCATTACAACTTCCTGTGGGGTCACAACAAAAACATTTTTGGAAGTAAAGGGGTCACAGCATTCACAGGTGAACAGTGCTGGAACAGGAGCTGCAAGACTCGGTCTGGTGAGGCACCAAAGGTCCCTTCTCAGCTGCAGGGATGGGTCAGAACACCAAGGAGCTGCCATGAAAGACTGGGGTCCATGCGATTTCTCCAGCTATCCCAAGCTGGTGCAATCCCTTCTACATCATTCCTTACTCCTCAGTAGCTGACAGCTCCTCACAGACCAGCGTAATCTTTCCTTTTATTCACATTTACAAGATCTAGAAGAAATATACTCCAAAATTTGAAAAGGGTCTGATCCTGCTTCCCTAGTAGCAGTGCCTAAAGCAGCAGATGGACTGTGGCTGCAGTGCTTCAATATATTCATTATTTAGACCATTAATTTCCTTTGCTTTGAAAGCATCTGGCTTCTGATGCTCAGGGGAAAAAAACAACATGACCCAAAACTAGTTTTAACTACAGGTTCTTCTTCTAGGAGGGCAGGTTAAATCACAACCATGTAGAAAATG
This sequence comes from Cettia cetti, assembly GCA_013401135.1. Taxonomy (NCBI): domain Eukaryota; kingdom Metazoa; phylum Chordata; class Aves; order Passeriformes; family Sylviidae; genus Cettia; species Cettia cetti. The sequence goes on from VZUI01033631.1 coordinate 122,621, forward strand.
GGACAGTTTTTTCACTATTGGAGAGGATGGAAGGAGGTAAAAAATTTTTTATACTTAACATTATTTAGGTGAGTTTTGTCAGGAAAGCTCACTGGATGCAGTTTTCTAATTGCTGCTGGGAAAACCCATGGGAAGAGCTGCTGCTTTTCCATTTTCCTCGGGTGTTTCTCACAAACAGAGCTGTACCAGTAACTAAAGCTATGCAGAATCCCACACGGGGGCTCAGAGCATCCCCCATCCCCAAAAATCCTCTCCCTGGAAGATTCCAGCCCCGACAGGGATTCCCACACATTCCTGCTTCCCTTGGACCCTTCCCCACTACACCGAATGTGTTTCTGGCAAAACCAGCAGTGTCTGCTCAAATGTGGGTTTTTAAAAAGAGAGTTCTGTCGGGATTGCTGAGAAACTGGGGAGGGATTTCACACACCAGGGAAGGCAAATCCCTCCTAGTAAGACAGAAAAGTGTGGCACAATAGCCTGGAAATTAAACAATGTTTTTCTACAAATAATCTCAAGTCAAATGCTATTAAAACACAGCGAAACCAAGTATTTTCAGGCTCTGACATGGTAACTAATTATCTTACAGCAGTGTCCTATGTTAGTAGGAACTGAAGTTTAGTTGTTTAATAAACTAACAATCCCAGGGAAAAATTATTAACCTGTTTCCAGATTATTATGATTTCTTAAACTCTCCAAATTTCATGTCCCAAGGAGGAAAGATAGGAAAGAAGAACCTGGTGGAATTAAAGAACAGGGAACAGGCCTGTTTCCTCCAGCTCCTCATCTCCCTCACTTGCCCCACAGGTCAAAAACATGCCAAGATTTCTGTGTTCTCATGCCAGGATGAGCTTTCTAAAAATAACTTTTTTGACTTTTTACCTCTCAAAACACAGGGGTTACACAGGTCTGTAGACAAAGCAGAATTTCAGAGCCAACGTGTGCTTTTTCCACACACATTCATATTTTGTGAGGCAGAAGCAAGCCTTTGAAGAGAGGTGACATCTCCAGTCACATTCTCTGTGTTGAGGACCTTATTTATAAACCACCTTCACCCACCAGGTTTGGAGAAAAGGGCTCCTAAAATTTAACAAAAAAACCCTAATCACTGCTTAATATTACCCATATTGCAACTTTATTATCTTTTTAGAAAACACCTGTTCATTAAACAGCAGGAAAAAAATCCAGGTAAGCCAAACTCTATTTCCAACCTATGATTTTGCAATGAGTTGTCCTCTTTCCATGCCTGAAAGCTTCCAAACAAGGAATATGAAAAGGTTCTCAAGTGTTAGTGGCTACAGGTGAGCTTATTTTTAAGCTGCTCACAAAATGAGAGAACTCCATTAGCTGGTAAAATAATTATTCCTGCATAAGGTGGATTATGCATAAGAAAGATTTCAAAGGTTAGATTTTATTTTAAGAAAATACTGCTTTAAATCTGAAGCTGCTCATCAGCTACAGCATCGCCCCAACATCAGTGCTGGCCTGAACAGATAATTCTAGGAATTTCCTGCCCAAAATGTTTTACCTTTAAAGTATTGGAATTTAAATTCTTGGTCACAAATTGAGAGAACACAAAACAGATGATGAAGTCCTGCTAAAACCAGAGGGAAAACTTAAAGAGCAACTTCATCTGCAGTGGTAGCATGCAAAATCTCTCATAAAAAGAGCTGTAATTTTAGAATTACAGATTACCAGGTTACTCCTCACCAGAAACCTGATGTCCTCAGAATTCAGCTGTAACTTAGACAAAAACTCCTCTCCAAGAATAGAGTGTACAGCAATGAAACAGTCAACAATGCTGCACTAATGCAAGAGAGAAGCAGCTCTCATTAGATGACTATCTCTGCATGAATAATGCACTATTACCTGTTTGGGTCTAATTAAATGTAATACATAACATTTTCTTGTAATGACTATAGGTTTCCATACGCCTGTACTATGCTTGACTTCAATAATTCATTCATTTTCCTCTCATCCCCTCATTTGAACAATTTATCATTTTGCCAGACTCATAAATGTTAGTCATTTATGAGAAAAGTTTTTACAGTATTTTCCAGGCTAACGGGGATTAACATAGTCACTGCAGACCCTCAGCATCTCTGTAAACTTGCACTGAACACAGTAATTCTGAGTGGATAACTACATTTAGAAGGAAAATCAAAAGGCATCCTGACATGATGAAAGGGTTTTGGGAGAATTTAGCCTTGGATAGCTCAATTCTTGTGTAAAGATTGATGTGCATGTTGAAAATCCCATTGCTTTTCTATTGCCCCTTCCCAAAACACAGGGAGAAGAGGGATGAAAAACTTTGCCAAGCCTGGGACGAAGAACAACTCACACCTGAACTGAAAGCTGGGATTTGCAGTTGATGAAGTTGAAGAGTGCTGAAGTCAACAGCTCTGGGAGGGTTGAAAAGCTGTACAGATGTGACACTTGGGGGCATGGGGCAGTGGTGGCCTTGGCAGTGCTGGGGGAGTGGTTGAACTCTATTATCTTTGAGGGTTTTCGTAAACAATTCTATGATTTCATGAAACTTTCCTTTGCTCCTTTTTTTCACAGATTTTCGGTGCATAGCCCACGTTGATGGATTCCACTCATTTTCAGTCTCTGGGTATTTGGAAATCTGGCTGCTCTCAGACTCCTCAGTTTGGAAACACTCCAGAAGTGCTTTTTCCCTTTCTGAAGACTCATCTTTTCCTTCAGAAGTATCTGTATCCCCATGCTCCTTGTATTCAGTAAAATCTGCTTTGTTTTGGGTTCCCAGCTGCAGGTCTGACCCACCCCAGCTCCCCACCCCATCAGATTTCTGCAAAGCGAGGAGAATTACACCTCCACACTCCTTCCCCAGCATCTGCAGATCTGATTTCCCTCTGTAAATAGATTATATCCAATATTTATAAAAAGATTAAGCTAATCTGACATTTAATTAATGGAAACAGCAATGTTTGACTTTTTATTTTAATAAGCAACACCCTTTGTTCCCACAGAAATCATTACCAGCGGTAGGCTCAAAAAAAAAAAAAAAAAAAAAAAGAAGAAGAAAAAAAAGGCAGAAAGATTTAACAAAAGGTTCCATTAAATTAGAGAGCAATAAACAAACACAGCCAATTTATGCATCGGAGTCATTAAATGTGTATCCTCTCCACCACTCCCTTCACAGGCACTACTTAGGGCTGCTGCAATGGATCTGCGGGGAGCAGTTACCTTAATTATAAAATGAAACACCTCAGCTAATGCACTCTTGGAGCCTTGTTAGTTTACACCCCAGACATGTGGCTCCGAATGGGCTCCGAATGCTAATTCCAGGGATGCTCCGAGGTGCCCGGTGTTCCATGACCACGCTGCCTACAAGGCTCCCCCCGGATTTCTTTTTCCCCCCTCCCTCTCGCTCTTGGGGTGGAGATAAAACGCAGGAACTCTTTGGTCCAGCTCAGCATGGACTTGTGAATAGTTCATTCATGGGCGGCCATTTGGACAAGCAGCCTCTTTATCTGATTATCTGCCCTCATTGTTAGAGCCGTGCCTCGATGTGATGAGCCTTGCAGGAAAAATTAAAGAAGATGTAAACAGTAAATGCAGACATTTTGCAACATAGCTAAAAATAAATTGCACTACAGGCAATTATGCAAGTTTTACTGGATACATTAAAAAGACATTAAATGCACAGCTGTTTTAAGTGTCTTTTAAGCTGATAAATTAACTGTCTAATAAATTGTAAGATTTGTCAGCTAATAATGCTATTTTATCTGCTTTAACATATGCCTTCCTAGTTCATGAAGCATTATTGTAAGTGCCAAAAGGAGATAATGTGCATTTTACAGTGTTATGTCTTAAGTGGAATGGATCATTGGCCATGAAGAAGTGTGTTAATAAATCTCCTAGGCTTTGTTAATTGCACTCAATGAAGTGTCACTGTTAAAACACAAAAGATGTGATAGAGAAAGCTGAACATAATGTCTTTCAGTTTTACAATTAACAGTTCACTAGGCAAATCGACCAAAAAGACCATAATTTGTTGAAGCCTTATTAACTTACATTTTCCTAGTCAAGGTCATAATTGTGAATGGCTCAAAGCTATGTTTTAATGCTCATCAAGAAGAGTAACCTTGCTGGAGAGAACGAACTTTTCCATCTCTCAGCAGCACTTATCCCTCTCTTTGCAGGTAGCAGATAAATAAAGCTGAACTTTGCTGTACACCCCCAATGAGCGCCACTCCTGAGCTGGGAAACACGACTTCAACCAGCTCTCCTCCACAGCACATAGAAAAAGTGACAAAAATTTTTAAAGAAAGGGTTTTGAAGGAGTGCATAAAGCTATCAGAGCTGTTGTCATGCAGAAAGATTGCTCCTAATTTTAATTTGAAGCATTGCTCATCAAGATTTGAGGTTTTTCCCCTGGAAACTGAACCCAGCACAGAAGACAAAGCAAATAACCCAACACATTTTGCAAACAATTATCAAAACCAAATACAATCACTAAATACCCTTCATGAGGAAGAGCTATTTCCATAATTCTTATTAAATATTGATTATTGAACATATTAAAACTTGTCAACATCTCATCAGACTGGCACTGCTGGGCCTTGTTGCAAAATCTTCCCACTTCAGACCGTTTTGTGATAATGTAAAGTATTTTCTCCACCAGGGCAATCAGAGTAAATACCAATGATGATGCCTTGGCACACAAATACAGCACCAGCTCCCTAATCCTCATGAAACAATGACAGCACATGATAGAACAATAATGACCAAGCATAAATTCAAGCCTGTCATTTCTTCCTAAAGGCCTCAAGATGCAGAACAGGATGGTTTCATGGGAATTACCACATATTTAAATCTCAGACCACGAACGCCACCCCTTTGAGCACTTTGAAGTGCTCAGCACTGGTGGTTTGGTCACAGTTGTGGCACCCTGTGATGCACAAGATGTTGGGATATATAAAAATACACTTTTATAAATCTTTCCACCAGCATTAAAAATAATGAAGGGTGCCCACTTTGCTGCTCTGAGGTTACAGGTTCCACCCTGAGCCACACAGGAGATCAGAGCCTGCTCCTCCTGAGCTCAGTGATTGCCTGTGGCTGGAAAAAGAGGAGGTTTCCCACTCCAGGACCAGGCTCCTTGCTGAAGAATAGGCTATGGAAATAGGCAGATGTTTAACAGGATGGGCATCGTAGACAAGTATGTCCAAAAAACACAGTTTGGGCTGAGTCTGAAAGACTGCACTGGCACAAGATTTACGGGGAAAAAACCAGTCATCAGAAAACAAAGATAATTCCTTCCCTTCCCATCAGGCTCTGCCTCAATGACAGGGTTGTTTAAACAATCATAAAATTCACGTATGGTTTATGCTGGAAAGGACCTTAAAGCTCATCCAGTGCCACCCCCTGCCATGGGCAGGAACACCTTCCACTATCCCAGGGTCCTCCAAGCCCATCCAACCTGGCCTGGGACACTTCCAGGATGGACACTCAGCAGTGTATGCCAGTGTCAGAGAACACTGACAGAAAATTTTAGTTTCCAACTAATACACTTAAACATGCACCTGAGATATTTCTCTAGAGGAAAGAACCCATCCAACCAGCAAAGGGAAAATGAACATAATCACTTGTGCCTGTTTCAAACTCCATTGCTAGAGTAGGGCAGAAATTCTCCTCAAAGACTGTGCTGTGGATGGTTTTCATAATTTTCTGTTAATTAATAGAATCAGTGGAAGAACTGGACTAAAACTTCATTGAGAGCAGTATCTGATATAAGTATAGATGTGCACGTACATATGCAGAGAGTGAAATATAAAGGTGCACACATAAATATATTTCCAACTCCCGGTTACCCCACAGCTGACAGAAGCAATTTCAAGAAGTCATATTGAAACCACTGACACCAAGATAACACAAAATAGCTGAAACACTGTGTTTTATAAATAAAGAGATTTATGTTTGAACTAGAATAGCTCAGCTAGATAAAGAGTAGCTACAGGAGCCATCCTGGGAAGCTGGGAGGCCTTTAAGGATTTGAACATCAGCATTTCAGCTGGCTCACTTTCTTCTTCACATGGGTATCAACCAAATGGCTGGGACAGGAGCACCTCAGGAATTCAGGGATGTGTTGCTCTGCTCCCAGTGGGATGCATCCCCATGTACAAGACTAGATATCACTGCTCAGTCTTGTCCCTGCTCAGGCACAATCGTGTATTTGATCCATTTGGGACAAGCAGGGGAATGCTGTGCTGCCAAGCTACACCCAGACAGCTCCCACCCCTCTTACAAGTTGCTTTCTGATGGTTTTACAAATCAGAATGCTGAAGCCTGTTATTTGTCTTTGTGTCCTGTTCCTAGAAATGTGATTAGCAGAAATGCCCCGAGGGTTTAGGGTTTGATTTCCTGTGTAAATCATGCAGGCATAAGCCCATCATGAAAAGAACTGCAAACTTTGCTCACAGTGATTTCATACAGTGGTTTAAACCATCTAATCAGGGTGTACAGTCAGAGTCCAACCTTTTTAGAGTAAAACTGAGTCCAGTTTTGAGATCCTGGATTTACTTTATGATGATGCAATTCCATGAAGGGTAGGCTGTTGCTGTGCATAGACTGTTCATGTGAAAGCAGGTGAATAGAGCTGGTTTGGCCCTGGAAAATGGAGATCCCCTTAAATCTCAATACCAGTTGATGTTTTGGGCAACACAATGGGAAGGTCTCAGCCACCCCTCATCAACCCAAGCCCCACAAATATCCTTCAAAAATGTGCAGCACAAGTTTTGCATAACTTGGAGAGCATATCTTCTATGAAATTCATGATAATTCCCTCCTCCAACCCCAAAATTTTTATCTGGAGTTAGCATGATTTCCTGAGATAATAACAAATTGCTGTTATTTGGATTGAAGGAGGCTTGCACAACCAGACACATTTCCTGGCCAGTCCCATGGCACCCTGGACACTGCACTTGGGTGGAATGTCCCCATGGAGCCTTGGGAACGGTGCTGGCTCCCCAATGTCAGAGACGCCCAGGCAAGAGCAGACAAAGCAAACTTCAAGGTGCTCTGCTCTGCTTTTTGTTTTTCCTTTAATCTGGGTTCAGCAGCTCTTAAAGAGTTCTTAAATCACCTTGAATTTAATTTCTCTAAGCCACGTTTAAAGGGAAGAATTACCATCTGTCACAGTTGGTTAATCAGAATCAGTGCGCTCCATCTCACTCACTTTTTATTAAAAAATAACCCTTCAGCTACTTAACTTCCTGAGATCTTTTCCATGAAGATGTAAGCCATGCTTATCCCCCAGGAGCTACTGACACCACTCACAGAAGTTAACCAACCCATGAACAAGCACTAGATGCTGGTTTATATAATGTCACCACATCATTTTTATTACCTATGCCTACAGCAGCATCTTCCTTTTTTATTTTTTTATTTCTTTAGTCTCTTGCGAAGCTCAGGAAATACTAACACAATTCAGATAAATGTCCACCCCATAAAGAGAGAGAAATTTCAGAAAGTGGAATGACTGCAAAAATATTAATATTGTAAAAATAAATGTTCTGCTGGTGTCGGCTTTAAAACAAAATACTCAAGGAAAAGCCGCAAAAAGAAAAGAAAATCCAAGCCTGCTCGCTCCCAAATTAGTGGATGTGAATGAATCCAGAGAAATCTGAGCATTGGCTTAACCAAGCATGGCTAAAGCTGGAACAGTAGCGAGAAAAGATTGCAATTTTCTCCAAACTGTGAACAAAAGGTCTGAACACTGGCAAAAAGCAATGAATCCTCTTCATTCACCGAAACCAACTAAGTGGTAACAAATTGTGAGTTTCCAGTAGGAGACAATTGGGCAGGAATAATGATGTGGGATGCTGAAGGCTGATTTAACCCTTTCTTCCCCCATTTCTGGGAGGCATCACAGGGAGAACAGTCCTGAGCACGCCTCTACAACCGATTCACTCTCCCACAAAAAGCTCATCCTGCTGAGAGAGCAGGTTCCCACAGATAGAAGATGGGATCTCATGACAGATCAGGACTACGTGAGGCCTGTCCATGCTTTCCTGGTGGCAGGAAGAAACTGTTATGACTAAAGCAGGTGCCCACCTGAGATAAAATAATAAATATAAATAAATGAATTAATTATAGATCTAGATCTAGATACAGATATAAATCTATAATATATAATAATGGATAAATAAATAAATAAGTAAATAATAAATAATAAATAAATAAATGAAAGTGCTGAAGTTTCTCAGCCAAGCCCAGAGCACTGGAAGGAGCAATAGTGGCTGTAGCCTTTTCTTCCTCTAACATTTCAATCCTTCATTATTTCATTTAAGAGAAGCATGGTGGGAAATTTAGTCCTTCGCCCAAAAAAATGCCCCAAACCAATAAAAAATTTTAAAAATAAAAATTTACTCAGAGATGGCACAGAATGTTTCAAAATCTTTTGTTTCAGATTATATCAAAGCATTGGGGGGTATCCCATAAGTCTTTTGAGAAGCTGCTGGATTTCGCATTTAAAATGTTACATTAGCAGCTTCTAATAAGAGTTTAGCAAGGAGTAAAGATAAGAGTTTTTTCAAACACTTTTTTCTGGCTAATTTTTTACAAGATGATTATTTTACTTCTATCTCTTTGAAAGCACATTTTGTTCTGACCCACCCTTTTCAGCCTCACAGAGAGGAAGAAATGGTAAAATTATTTGCAAATGAGAATCATCTTCACATCCAGAGACTGCAAAGTAGAAATTGCTAGTCCCAACAGAAATTGTTCAGCATAGGCATGTAATTAAATTTCTCACCGAAACAAAAAGAAACCCCACAACACCATTTAAAACAGCAGAGACCTGGGATTAAAAGCTTTGACCAAAAGCTACATAAAGTCAGGCCTCTGAATTATTCTCTGTATAGTGGCATTGGCATGGATTGAGCTGCAGACATTCTGAATCCCAGAATCTCTGAGACTGGAAAAACCCCAGTTGTGTCCCATGCCCACCTTGTCACCAGCCCAGAGCACTGAGTGCCACCTCCAGGCCCTCCTTGGACACCTCCAGAGATGGGGACTCTGCCACTTCCCTGGGCAGTTCCAGTGTTTAACAACATTTTCCATGAAAAAATTCTCCTGATGTCCAATGTTAGTAAAGTTTCCTTTACTCATTTCTTTCTCTTCCATAACGTGCCCTCAACAGAACTCTGACACTGCTGCCCTCTCAAACTTGGGGACAATTCCTTGATCTTGAATTAAAAAAAACAGCATTGGTGCATTATTATACTGGGTGCAATACCAGAATCATTACAAGATAATTATACTGTCATAATATTATATTATTATAACAGCAATATAACAATGCTATAATAACATCATACTATACAATAATAAAAATACATTTTAAGATTACACACTTCAGTAATAATAAAATAATTACAAGATTAAATGCCTGCAGGGAAAAAAACTCATTGAAACACCACTCTGCAAACACTTCCTGCACAGCTAAAAGCCCAGTTCTTCCCAAATTCCCATTTCTGGCACTATTACTTTCTTACCCTCCTGCAGTACAGGCCCAAGTGTTATTCACACCTTCAATTCACAGAGGTGATTTATTAGGAGACCTACTGGAATGCACTTGCCAAGGGAGGATGGGGAATTTACCTTTTCTTGATGATGGCCCATTCTTTAAGAGCTCAGTAAATATTTTCCTCATCCCTTTAACACACATTTGAAGGATAAACAACCCAAAGGAGGGAAATCAGTCAGATGAAAAAAAAAAAAAGGCCATGCAGGTTTCCATCAGTCTAAGTGTATATTTTGGCAACAAATAAAACAGATTGCAAGAATTGCCAAAAGACAAATGTACAGATTTGGAGGAAATTTGTCTATTAGTCTGCTCAGAGCTCAGGACAAGCAGCCTCCTCACTGAACAACGGGATATATATGTGCACATTCTATACATAAAGGGTTATAAATAAAAGGAAAAAAAAGGAGTTTGCTGTTATTTTAGATGAGCTAAAGCTGAGCCCACCTTTGGTGTTTGTATGAACTCAGCATTTTAGCACTTAACAACTTTCTCTCTTGCAGATGTATGTGCAGGGAAGCGAAACCCAGCCCTGTATGTGGGATGCAGATTGGGAAGACAAAACTGGGAACACCTCACTGAGGGAACCATGGACCAAGAAAAGGCATTTTCTGGCCAAATATTGAAAAACAGCCTTTTACATCTGCTGTCATCCTCTTTTTCAAGCCAGCATTTGCACACACACACACACAGAGAACAAACTCACAGCTTCTACCCACCACCCAAACTCAACCCATTTCAGAAACCTTGAAGTAATAGAGATTAGCAGCTGTAAAACAAATTGTAACCAATCTTTTAATGATCTTAACCCCTTCTGAATCCTCCACACAAGGTTTATGCTGATTATTCTCCATTATACTCCCCACAAAAGCCAAGCCTGCCTCATGCACACCCTGGCTAGAGCCGCACTCCTGGTCTTCCATCTTCTTCTCAGCTTTCATCCAACTCTAACATTTTTTGAAGCAAACAACATTTTTGTCTAAATATGTAAATTAGATACAGGTATTGGCATCATCTTTCTCTTTATGTTACTTAAGAACCATAACCAAATGCTACCTTCACACTTTTGAAAAACTGTAGCAAGGGTTCAAAGTGGGTTTTTCTGATTCCTTACTCATTCTATGAGAACCAGAAGATTTCTGGTGCAAGGAACCAGGACCAAAGAACACCAAATCGCCTCCTTGGTTGCAATCTCCATTAGAATTTTATTTCATCAGGGCACAATAACACTTCATAACATCACAAAACCTTATGCACGGACCCTGATGGACATAATCCCGGAATCCTCACTTGAAGCCCTTTATGTCAGCCTAAAATAATAGCAGCAACATGCCTAAAATAAAAACTCAGGTTTAAACAGCTGTTCTGGAACATTGGGTCTCAGCAGATAAGCAACATCCATCCATCAACGACTCAGAATTGTTGTCATACTCTACTCATATGCTTTCCATAAATCCCTGCTGAATGCAATGGAGTTGTGCAGTTGGAACATGAACCTGGAATAACCACCACCCAAACCAGACCACTCCCCACCCAGCTCACCCCATCCTTTTGCCCCACTTGCCCAGGATAATCTCCTTTCAATAGACCATCGCAGAGGGTTAACAAAGCTCTTGTTACCTTCTGTGGGAATTTCAGCCCCAAAGTGTTTAGGAGCTTAAAAACCAGAAGGCAAACAAGCCTAACATTCACCACAGAGCTTGTAGCAGCCAGCAGGATTTACCATGGGTATTAAGGAGATTGTGGTGTGCATATGCCAACACCACAGCCCGCCGCCATCCCGCTGCTCCCACCACACTCCAACCACCCCTCCAGCGCTGCAGGATTCGGAGCTGCAGCTCCCTTTGTTTTCAACTCTTGCAAGGAAAAAAACCCTCTAGTTACTAAAATATCCCCCACGCCTCTCTCTCTCTCTCTCTCTCTCTCTAATTTTTTTTGCTATATTAGGTTGACACATCGATGTCAGAGCGAACCCTCCGCTCTCCAGATGCTCCACCCGCTCCCGCAGCACGCGCTGCGGAGGGGAGGGTGGCAGGGAGCCAGCTGGAGCGCTCATCCTGACAACATATTTTTGCAGATTATGCAAAAGTGGCAACATTTAGCTTTAGAGGAACATCACAGCTGTTCCCCTTCCCTTGTCAATCCCAGGCTCAAGCCAGCAACAGGTTTCATTTAGGAAGGGCCAAAAGTGCTCCCAAAGTGGCGCTTTCCGCGCGCGGGGAACGTGAGAAGTTGGAGAGCCACCCTCCAAGGACAGAACCAACTCTCCCAGCCAGCAGAAATATCACAGGCTGCCAGGAAGGGACCAGAACAGAAAACTGATCTTTGTCATCACTCTAGGTGCTTTTGCCAGATTTGCTTCTTGATGAATTATTAAAAAAAAAAATTAAGAAAATACAGTATCAGGCAAACTTCATTCATTCATAGTTGTAAAAATGCTCAGAGCCCAGGAGACTCCTGCTCTAACCCAGTGGCTGAAATGGAGCCCTTTGACAACAAAGGCACCTTCCTGGCACTGGCCAAGCTCCCAAAGATCACAGAAACACTCTGGAGACAGCAATCAGACTGAAACTCCCATTAGCAGAGTCAGGGTGACTCCACAATGCACATTTCGGAGAATCTTTTAATTTTAAAACAGGAGTGAGCATTGCACTTGCTGGTATACAAACTATTACAATGTTCCAGTCATCCATAACCTGTAAACTCCTTGGTTCATGGCTCATTTTGGACCAAGTGCCTTCACATGGTGCTAAAACCAGATTTTTGCCCATCAGCAGGAGGCTCATCTACTTATTAATGCATTGCTCCTAACAGCAGTACATGATGATTTTTCTAACATATTTCTAAAGGCCCATATGGGGAAAATAACTTGTGAAAAACTTGAATATTAAGCCCATAAATAAAATTAAACTTGACATCTTATTGCATGATAAACCAAATGGAGGTGACACTGAATGTGTAGGTGTGTTCAAAGGGAACAGAGATGCAGCAGAACAAGCTGCATTCAAAGTCTCAATATTTCTCCAAACGCCCTTTAAAATAAGCAAAAAATATCTGCCCCAGCTTAAGACAGTCCCTACAGTAACTTTCCCTCCTGTATAGAGCCTACAGAGTTTCCTGTGTAGAAAGAAGTTTTAGAGTCCCCACAAAGCACCAGAAAATCAAATTATTGTGAAAACTGCAGGTAAAAGTGAGACCACAGCATCAGTTTCCTTACGTGTAGCCTGTGTCTTCAGTGGGGCTTTACACCAGCAGTTTATTTACACAAATTGGGCCAGAGGAACGTGGGGCTGGGTCCTGCCATGGTCCCCTTGCTCAGCTCAGGCTCTCCAGCCATTCCTGCTGACACAGCTGAGCCTCCATTCTTCTCATCGATTATTTTTATTGTCCATTAGTGCCATTTCTGGATTTCTGACACAAACTACCACCAGGTCTCAGGCATCTTACAGTACTCAGCTGCCATGGGGGACAAGACCACTGAAAGGGAAGAGGCTGTGCCTAAAATCATTAAACCAGAACAAATCTTCTTTGATCTTTTTATATTATTTCTGTTCTGATCTACCAAGAGACTTGTGAAAAAACCATGAGCTATTGAAAGACTGAAAAGTATTGAAGGACCTGAAGCTTTGTGGCAGAACCTCTTTCAGTGAGCTGCAGAACTGGAAGGACAATCACAGTCTCCTGTGTAATTCCAGAAAACCTTTGGTCACGACAAATCATTTGAATGGTACTTTTTTCTCTAATAAGGAGTTTATTCCATGGTTGATTGCTCCTGGCAGCCAGAAGGTAATGGCTGCTCTGGAGAAACTGCTGATAAATCTAAACTAGATGCTTTTTAAGGTCCCTTCCAGTCCAAACCACTCTATGAAGAAAAACCAGGGATGAGTTCTACTCACATGATAAGGCTGAACTCACAGGAAAACCCACTTCACTTTTTGGTACCTTTTAAACATTATTTAGGTTTGATTACATTGCTCATGGCAAACCTAGGGTTTGTCAGGTGGTACAAAGAGCTGTTTCTGCTCCTGCATTTCAGCTATATTTGCCATTCCACAAAACAAATCTGACCCCACCCAGTGGAAAGAGGGCTACCTAAAAAACCAGAAAGTTACATGTTAAAATTCAGTTCTCCAAAAGAGAGTAGAAGGGGTGGCTGCGAAATGGAGCAATACACAGGAGGAGGGGGGGCTGCGCAAAGGTTTCAGTTGCAAATTTCCAGGATTACTGATGTCCCCACTCCGTGTATGGAGGCAGAGCTTTGCCAGCAGCTGCACTTGATGGGCAAGGGGAGTAATGAATTCCTTATCACAGAGAGACGTGAGTTCTCAGATCTAATCTTCACTGATATTGGCACAGAATTTTCACAGCCTCTTCATCTACCCATACTGAAGTCATAGTTTTAAAATAATACAGAAAGATTTATTTTTATTAGGGGCTGTGAGCCCGGTTATCAGCTCCTGTTTGCCCAGCAGTGGAAATCCAGAAAAGGTGAAGTTCAGAGCCAAACCTCAGCACTGACAACTAATGCAGGTGATGTCAAATTCCTCCTACAAGGCACAAAAAGGCACCAGGCTGGAAATCTCGTGCTAAATAAACATGTCACTTCAACAGCAGCGAGCATGAAACACGAGCCTGGCACTGCACACTCCTAATACGTGTCAAGGTGTGCTAAAGGGCTCAGTGCAATGATTTTCTAAGGGCTGATATCAAGCACCAGGAAAAAAAACATCTCTTCCCTTTATTTGTTAAAACACAGCCAGGACTCAAACACCCTGTGGATTTGAAAGGTTAAATTGTTATTTCTGCTCAAATGTGTTGCAAAAGACATTTGAAGAGGCTGTTTCGTGAAAAGATTGGAGGTGGTCTTTTTTTTTTTTTTTTTTTTTTTTTTTTTTTTTTTTTTTTTTTAATTGAGAGTTAAATCTAAAAAATTCCCATATACTTTCACTTCCCTTTAGAGGTCTGCTGGGCTTGGCTTATTCCTCTGCTTTGATATGCAAATGGGCAGCTTGCTTTCCTGCAGGGGACACTGGCTGGGGGCCAAGGAACACAGAGGAGATGTCCTGTCAGGAGAGCAGCCCGGCCGCCCCGAACGCTCCTTGGGCAGCGCCGGAGCCAAGCTTGTGCTTTGGCTTCAAAAATAAAATACTTTTGTTAATAGTTTCTCCTTCCAATATAAATGTTTATATATTTACCCTTAGAGTCATCTCTGCTGGCCAATGGCAGGAGCACAACTGTTGAGCTGTTCCTTTTGGGCCAGAGTGGTGCTAAACTCAGATTCCTCTTTGAAGATACTCTTTAAGCTGCCCTTCCTTTAAATCATAGGATATGGGTTATTTAAGGAACATTTAAAACCATCCAGCTGCAGTCAACAGCCGTATTTTTAGAACTGTGATAAACTTATTTCTAATGGACAGTTTTCTCATCACTTTTCTATCTGGCCCATTTTGGGAGCATGGTGCAAGGAAAGCCCATTTTAGTTTCCATGTCCTGGTCCCTTTAATTTCCACTCTCTCACTTTCTTGTTTTTCTGCCTTTTCTTTAGACTGACATAATGGAGTACCTATAAAAAAAGATTAAATGGGACCATAAAGTTTTATTAATGCCTTACATCACTGATATCGTCTCTGTATTGATAGTTCCACTTCCATTATTGCTACTTAGGCATTTAATTAGTGATTCATACAGTATGTTGTAAACTACAGTATTAGCGTTAACCATCTATATAAAAGCCCTCATTATGTAAAAACTCTTCCCGATATCATAATTGGAGTATAGTTATCCACTTTAACTGACTTGAATTAGATTATTATAGATTAATTTATAAAAAGTTACTTGTAAAGGACAGTGAAGATCATGGAATATTAAGAGTGGAACTTCATTACAATAAAATGGACTTCAAGAACAATGGCACTGTCTGAGTTTTATACAAATCCGTTAAAATCTTCTGGAAATATGAACAATAACTGTGTTAGCTGGCAACTCAGTGATACCTAAGGATGGAAAGACAGAAGGTAAAAAAAGAAGTGTGCAGAATTAAAGAGAGAACGTGCACTTAAATCCTGGACAAAGCATCAAAGAGATAAATTGCTCTTTGCAGAGGAAATCTGGGTAAGATCATAAGATAAAACAGGCATCTCACATGGAAGAAGTGCATGGAAAACCATATTGTTCAGAGCATGGAGATTAAATGTCAGAATCAGTTAAGATTAGTATGAACTCTTGAGAAAGCTTTGATCCAAATGGAGTTGTTATTAAGTCACAGTAAAAAAAAAGACCAGAATTTGGGCTACCTCCCCAGAAAGACATTCATGTCTTCTTCTCTCTGCTGTCACCATCTACATTATTCCACTCAGCTCCTGAAATTACATGATCTGGAGCCCAGCTTGCTGACCTGGCAAAGGAAATGCTGAGCTCAGGCCTCAGTTTGATCCCAATGCTAGGGAAGATGTTGAAGTTCCTGCTCCCACACATCATCTCCACTTGCCGGTGGATCCCTCCTGGTGAGCAGGGGATGCAGAACCTGTTTTTCTACCCCAGCTCTGTGTTTCATACTTTATGTCCAAGGCATCCACTTTTGCCAAAGCCAAAGGATGAGCAGATACCTCTCTGCTCTTTGCTGCTGAGGGATTTTTCCTCACAATGGAATTTCTCAGAAAATCACCTCTACTGGCTCTATAGAGGCTTGGCACCATCAAACCCAGTGGGAGGATTTCAGTGAGCTCTTGGAATTTGTGGCTACATTTCTCTGCAATCATCACAGGCTTTGGGGTGGCCAGAGTCACTTTTCCTCTGCAGTTTTGCCCTTTTCAGAAGTATTTGAGGTCTCCTGACAGATAGCACATACAATAACGTTCTCTAAAGTTTACCAAGTCCATTTCTATGTGGTTATTTGCCTGCCTCACAAAGAAGGGGTCCTCCCCATATTTCAGATTTAATATGCAAGACATGCTGTGGGACAGCAATACCACATTTGTCACCTGGATATTTGCAGGATACCTGAGTGGCCAGGCTGCATTTCCTCTGGGTTGCAGGAATTCCAGGTATCATTTCACTGGGTTAATCAACCAGCCCACCCAGGCTCTCTGCCACCTGTCAGGTAAATCTGATGGTCAGCAGGAAATTCCCTTCAGCACACACCTGCCCCAAATGAGCCAAGAGAAGCCTATCAAAGCTATCAACCCTCTGCACTGATTTCCCATATAATACAGACTCATGTCAGAGGTCCAGACTAGAGCTTTTATCTGGTTTTGGACCATTGTGCACCCAAAGAAAAAAAGGATTAATATGTAAAGGATGCCAAATAACCTTCCTTGGCACAGTGAGGTTTTCTAAGTGCATTCCTGTAGTTCACAACTTCCTTGGGAGCTGCTTCAGGAGGAAAGGTCATGGGGGTAGCTCCAAAAGAGAAAATGAAAGACAGAAACCATCACTTTACGGTCACAGAAGCAGACATGGTTCTTCAACATCAACCTCCATACCCACACACCAAGGGGAACCCCCCAGCCAGACCTCAGGGGTGTCTGCATGGCTCTTCCTGCAGGAGAACCAAATCCTCCAGGGCTTGGGGTGGTGGTTCCAGAGGTTAATGCACAGCTGGAACAGGACCAAGCAGTGCTAACAAGGGCAGTGAGGAGAAGGGACGGGGCTCAAAGAGCACATGTCATCTCAGGCCACTCCAGAGCTCTAATTAACACTGCATGCTTTTCCAACACTCATTTCCCTGATCAACAGCTCCTCTCTCCTTCTGCTTTTGGCCAGGTTGACTAAAGGCACTTCCATTACATCCCACCTTTATTAAAACTGTTTTAAGCCACACTTTTTTTCTGTCTCTGACATACCTCAACCCCCAAAGTTTTGTTTTAATTAAACTAATCTGAAATCCTTTCCCAGCTCCCTCTTTTCTCTCTATTTCCCTTTTCTTCAACTATTCCAAACCCCTATATTTTTTAAAAACCTAAGTACAGTAGAGAGATTAGGATCCAGCTCTCCATGCCCATATTGTTTCTTGCAATCTCTCTCTGGCCATAAATTTTGTAGGAGAGCAATAGAATGCAAAACACATTAGCAGTAACGCTCCGAAATCCCTGTGCTACAGGGTAAATAGGAAATGGAACAGCACATTTACAATTTTGGCCAGCAAAGTACCAGCACTATTCATTGATCTCATTAAAGACCAATCTACATTCAGGGAAGAATAAGATTGATGAGCTGTTAGACTCTTTAGACACAAAAAAAAGTTACCAGCTACATGCATGTGTAAACAGCCTGAAGAGAGGCATGAGGGGCTCTCTGCTCATTCAGCCTAATGGCAATAATCACTGGGTAATGGAAGTGGAGCCTCCTGCCATTCCAAGAATTGGATGTGAACCTGCTCTGCCACTTTGGAATAACCGGTGCGCAGAAAAAAACCGTTATATATTGAAATTTCATTTACCCTGGAAATTTATCATTTCCTTTAATTATTGTAAAAGGGAAAGAGAAAATTTCTTTCCTTTAGCTATTTGTCATCTTTCACTAAACATAAACAGGTCTACACTGCAGCATCTTCACCCACACTCAACTCAGACATTACAGGTGACTCCCCCTAGGAAGCTGAGTTGTTACCCCAGTTCTGCCACAGCCTTCACTCCTTTTGGAAAATGTGGTGGGTTTTTATTCCTCTAATCTTAAGTTTCCCCAACTGAAAAATGGAAATGCTGATACTTGCACAGCTTTGGAGCCCAGAGATGTAAAGCACTTCATTGGTGCAAGGTATTACTGTGTTGATGATGATGAAATAAGCTTTCATACACCACTAAATTATTCAGCAACATCTACTTTGGTTTCACCCCTGGCACTCCCAGAATGCACCTCCAGTGCCATTACTCTGCAGGGAACAGCAGTGGTGAGTAAATGCCTATGAAACTCATATATTAACCTCACTTGGTGGCTGGAATATTCATTTCTTTTTGAGTCATTTCAAGCAAGAAAGGAAAATCTTCACTCTTGGAAATCATCTTTAGCTGACACATTAAGGAGCGGAGCTGAACAAATAATTTCCAATGAATAATGTGATGAATTTATTTTCCTTTTCTCTGTCCCCAAGCAGACTGGGATTTCCTCAAATGTATTTGTTATTCAAATGTATTCCACAACTATCCTTTGCAGTGTTTTTCTTCTGTGTTTATCGTGCCTGAATGTGCTTAATATCCTTCTTCTTTCCTTCTTCTTTCCTTTTTCTTTCAGCTCTGGGACTGGTCTGGGGTGTTTGGGGACCAGAGTGTAGGGGATTGCTTCCATTGATCATCCAGGTGTATTTCACGGATGGGAAAACATCAGATTTGCAGTGTACTCATATAACAACAACACATGATGGCTGTGCTTGTCTGTCCAAACCCCCAGCCCAGACCTCCCTGGAGAATTCACCAGGTTTTTGGGGGGATTTTGCAGTGCCCTCTGTGTCTGACACGCTTTGTGCCCAACGTGCTGCCCAGGAGCTGCTCCACTCCTGGCACCTGACGTGCGGCAGAGCCCTCAACTCCAACCACCCGAGCACAGACTCTGTGACAGAAGGAGAGGAACTGCTGAGGATTTTTTTCTCAGTTTGGACAGCCTCTTAATGTGTTAAGAGAGACATCTTGTCAAGGATATTTTCAGTTTTGTCGTTTGCTTTATCCCAAGCTCCGGAGTTGGCACATTTCGGAGCCATCCTAATGTATTAGCGAAAGTATGGCCTTGGCTGTTATCCTTAACTCTGCTGAAAACCTGGCACAGGACTCCTCCCTTTTCCCACTGTAAGTTTTGCCCCATAAATGGTGGATTATGTCACTTTTTGAGAGCTCTTCCCAGACACCCCTGACCCAGGTATTACAGTCATTTATAGGTGCAGAGCTGGCTCAAGGACAGAATTCCCAGCAATGAGTGCCCAGAGATGTATTTCCCGAGTTCAGTGAGTAAATCAAAGCTGGAGCTTGTACATTTCTGCTTAAGAAAAGTCTGAGCACATACTGCATATTTTAGCTGATTTTAGTACCCTCTGAGATGTCCCATGGTGGCTCCTCTCAGTATCCAGAGATATTTGAAGTACAGGCTTACTTGTTTTCTTCGTGTGACTTTGCTACTGAAGAGCCTGGCCATACAAAGAGAAATAAAGCAGCTAATCAATACTCTGGGATTGTGATATATTAACAGGCATCCCCAACCATTAGCTGAGAATTGCCCATTAACAGATTAATAAGCAAAGAACAGCTGGAAAAAATATGTTGTTTTAGCTCATGAGGCAGTGTTTTTTTTCTCCCTACAGCTTAATTCAAAATAAGCAGCCAAATTTCAACAAACTTAGGGGTCCCTTTTTCTAGAAAACTTCTTCTGCCTCCAATTAAATCAGGAGATTCTCAAAAGCCACCCCTACCAGAACGAGTCCTTGGCAAGAATTTCCTCTTTGGTGACTGAAATTAAAATAATTCAATTATTTAACTGAAAGAAGGGAATTTAAGGTAGTTGTTGGCCCATGCTCAAGGCAGCCTCCCTTCTCCACACTCTTACAGAGAGGTCACATCTGGTTCTGTGACAGCTGGCACTTTGTACAGGCTATGCCATTCTTATTTCTTACTCTGACCCTCCTTTTCTTCTCTTTAAAATTAACATGCCGTCAAATTTAACCACATAGTCCCAATTTCATCCAGCCATTTGTCACTCAGAAATATTTTGGGGGTTCCAAGCCTGTCCTATTCCATGTGCCCCACCTTTAACAGGCACCCAATACTGGTATGAGCGACTGTTTCAAACATAATTTTTATAACAATTTTCCCAAAATATTTTCCTTTTTGAAATGAACAGAGACTTCAGTGACTCCTTTCTGCCTTTCTTCCCAGCCTCCACACCTCCCAAAGCCTAGGGAGTGGGAAGGAAACATTTCTTTCAGCGAGATGCTTGTTTCCTCTCGCCTTTGAATTCTTAAAAGGAGAATATTGTTTCATACTCTTCCAAATCTGCTGTGCCTTCCCCGACTCTCACCTTACCTTCTCTTCCTCCCTCTTCTTGATGACTATTTTCTTTCTTCCTCACTGTTTTTCTTTCCTCTCGTCCTCTCCTGCCTCTGCTGCTCTGGTTTCACCATCTGGTTCTGTTCTCCTTATCGCTCTCCTTCCCTCGGCCACAACCCGCGTTCTCCCCCTCTCGCACCTTCCCCATCCTTGTTTCTCCTCTCCTTTCCACTCACTCCTTTCCTGTCTTATTTCCCCCAAGGTTTTCAAAGGGAAGCCTAGCCAGGGCCAGCTTTCCCTTCCTGCCTGCTGCTAATTGAGCAGTTCATGAATTCCCACTCCTGGTGACGGCTTTGCGACTTTCCAGTTCGCCGTTCAACGAGGTGGGGACGGCACCAGACAAAACCCAAACAGAAAATTATCCTGGAGGCTGAAAGTCACAGTTCTCACTTGGGTTTTATTTTATTTAATTTTACCACTTACTTTTAAACATTTCTTTGCCATTTTCTCTGTTTCTTAAACAGGCAAGCTTGGACTTTAATATACAGTTAAAAAATTCTTATCAAGAACCTGTATGCATTTTCAATGCTGAAGCAACAAGTAACTAAATTGGGAGCCTTTTTGTTTCCTTATCGAGCAAATCTATTCCTGAATGCTAACAAGCAGGTCTTTATATACTTTGTCCACTTGATAATAGACTAATAATCTTATCATGATGTTTTCTTGAACTTGAACTAGGTGTACAAAGTTAAGGCTGGAAATGTGGGAAATTACTAAATTATATAATGTGGCAGAGATATTACAAGGAATTTCTTATATTGCGCAGCGAAATATTGCCAATTATTGTAGCTGTCAATTTAACAATAGGCTTATTCACTATGGTGTTTGATTAATGTGAAATTATTCAGTTGGCTACCTTGTAGTTGGCCTATTTTTGTGTCCAATTAGTATGCTAATAATGGTAATTATGTTCTATACTGCATGTCTCATCACCTAGAGGGTTTTTAAAATGATAAAATAATGAGAATAAACAAGCTGATGCTGACATTCACTGGGCCATTCTAATTACTTACTGAGAGCACACTGGGGAATCAACACTCAACCAAAGAAAATGATTCTTGCTTACTTTGTTAAAACTACTCTTTTCAAAGAGCATTAATAGTTTGCTGCTGTTTTCTTTATTACAAGGGACTGCACTATTTTCCCTTTTATTTGCCCTGTTAATATACAGTACCAGGAAAAAAGGGGGAAAAAAAAAAAGATAATTTGATTATGTTTGACTGAAGCCATAACTGTTTGCAGGGGGTGTCAGAAAAAACAAATAACTCTAATTGCTGAATTATACACCTTTGTAATGGCTCCCATTTATTTCTTGGCTGTGTGATAAACATACTATCACCTTTCTCACTGCAGGAACGGGGCGTTTTTCCAGGGCTGGGCTTGCCGTGGGATAGAGAGCTGCCAGGCATCTACCCGAGGGTGGGATTCCCGTGGCAGCCAGACCCGCCGGCTCCGCTCTCCCTCTATCCTCCTCCCCACACTTACACACCCCTCAGGGCTTGGGGGTGTTTTTTTGGCTATTTGTAAAGATCATTCCCTACAATTTTTCTTCTGATAAAATCTTTCCTGTAGTATAACGGATGTTATCAACAAATAATAAATAATAGCATATATTCTTGTTTGTAAGCTCAGCTTTAAAGCAATGCCTGGCACCTTGTGAAGAAATACACTGGGTTTGAAAACCCCTGACATTTCTTAGCCCTCCCTTATCCTGCAGTAACAACATCCCTACTCACTGGCTGCTCCAGAAACACCGGCCGAGGATGGGATTCAGACATCTGTTGCACTGACACCGGAATAAAGAGTCAGGATTTTCCAGCTTCAGCACAAAAGAAAACAGAGCCAGGCACAGAGGGTAAAGCTGGGCAGAGCGTGTGGGAATTCTGAATCCTTTATAGAGCAATTTGGGATTCATGCACAGCTCTATTTGTTTTTTAAATGGAATTCAAATGATAAATGATATAAAAGAAATAAATACGATCAAAGGAAAAATATTATTTGAAAAGTCACAGTGCCAGGTACAAGCGAAGCTCGACAAAAACTTAGGATATGGGGCAAAATTCAAGGAAGCTGCAGACCAGAGGCAGACAGCTGGTCAGGTATGCCTTAACCCTCGGATTAATTGATCGTGCAGAAGAGGGATGCTGAAATACCTCCAAGCTTTGCAATCCAAGCTGCCTTGGGAAGCCTATTTAAAACTATGAGCTGTGATTAAAAAGATTGTTTGAATGGAAATCCCTACAAAGAAAATATAAAGGAAAAAACCCTCCGTTATAACAACCTTGTGTGTTCATATGGATGCTAATATTTTACTCCACATACAACCAAGCTCCAGGACAATCCATCATAAAGCTGTGCTGGGGGATGGCTGGAAATGCTGTTTGCCAACACGGAGCAGGGGCTGGTTTTAATAAAGGATGTAATACGTGACATGTTAACAGGGAGTCATTTGTGCACCGTGTATTGGTTACTCCTGTCCTGTCATTTTGAATTATGTCTCAATATATCTCACTTGCTAAAGGAACTGACTACCAGCAAACAAAAAGTTATTATAATCTGGGAAAAACAACAAAAAACATATTGAGAGAAGGAACTCCAAAAGACTTTTTCTTTGCACCATAACATATATTCAACTTAGAAATAGAGTTGCATTGCTTAACAGAAAATCCCTGGATGTTCCTGTTCCCCTCTCCCACCACCTCCCACCCCAGCAGCAAAATCTCACCCTCATCTCATGGACTATGAGTTTAAATTTCTGCTTGGTGAATAATCTCAGTCAGAAATGTTTATTTTCCACCCCACTGTAGTGGTGTTTGTGCAGTTGGGGAGTGTTTGAAGAGGCTCAGGAATATTTGGAATTGCAGTTTGAATTCTGCAGCTTCCTTGCTGCTGCAGGAAATCTCCCTGACACTTCTTAATTATTTTGGACACGATTTTTTTTCTTTTTAATTTCACAACGGCAAGCTATTGAAGAAAGGGGAAATTCTAGGAATTTATCTGAGATCAGTGACTATTTGTGCCCTTTGTCTGCCAGGGATATCATCAGTATTTGTGCCACAAACTCCTAAAAAATGATCCATTTAATAATTCTGGAGACAAATTCCGAGCAGCAGCTTCACTCCGAGGTGTGTTGAGAGAGTTCAGTGTGAAGTTTGAGTCACCAGTACCCAAGATAAATTCAGAAGCCTCGTGGCAAATATAATCTTCAACTGTTTTAAAAAGCAAGACTGAAGAAGCAAGGAGGTAATTTAGAAGAGAAAGCTGGTAGTGCAGGAGCTAATAATTAACTGCTGTACAAAGGTGATCTGGATCAACTCATCTGTAAATCCTGGAACTTTTAGTAAGAGTTGTTACAACAGATAAATTATGCCAAACTGCAGATAGCTTCTACTTGATAACCTCAGCAATTACTACCTCACAGTAAATTCTAGGCTGATATCTTTGATTTAGCATGGAATTTAGCACTATATACATCATTAGCTTTGTAAGTTTTTCCCAAATTAATTAATCATTAGCAAGAACAAATAAGTACAACCAACTAATAATAAATGTAAGTATGTGCATTTGTAGATAACGCTTATACAGATATTATTTAGATAAACACTCTAACAGTATGTTCATCTTTGAGGAGCAGGGGAAGATCAGAAGTAAGGAAAATCTTGCTCCAAAATCTT
The DNA here is from genome assembly GCA_013401135.1 of Cettia cetti. Classification (NCBI taxonomy): domain Eukaryota; kingdom Metazoa; phylum Chordata; class Aves; order Passeriformes; family Sylviidae; genus Cettia; species Cettia cetti. The sequence goes on from VZUI01033631.1 coordinate 146,869, forward strand.
CAGGTTTCACTGCAAAGATGAACCATTAATGATTTTTAGGTTCCCTGGATTGTATTTTTCAATAGGCACAGTGTCAGAAAGCTGGGGACTTTTACAGATGGGTTGGAATCTGATAAAGAAAAATACAGAGAATGTGAACTTGGTAGTTCTGATACTTCAGATCTCAGCAGCTACAGGAGATTGATCTGTAAAATCCAGATTGCTATCTTGACACTGGCTGCTGCTACAAATTAGAGATTTTCAAATACTAGCTAGCAAGAGTAGCTGATATTTCTCACAACTGCTTTACTGATCACTATTTGCTAAAACTTCATAGATAGAAGAGGAAAACTTCCTGATTTTTTTCTTCTACCCTGAAAGAATTAGGGAGGAAAAAAGTATTTTTCTCTTTGTGTTTGCTGAGCACTGCTTGATGAATTATCTCAGAGCTGTATTTTCTTTTTGTTACCCAAGGGTGAGGTTTGGAGGGTTTTTATTACTTGTTTAAATTTGCATTGCTGTTATCAGTTGAACTTCTGAGTACTTTTACAACTAAGATAAGTCCCTCCATATCTTCCTCCGAGTCTGTTCCCTGTTAACACTTTCCCTAAAGTAAAAATACGGGGGATTTCAAAGGGGAAGGGGAAAGAAGGAAAAAAATAGTTAGAAAAACTACAGAGGTAGCTGACAGTGCACACAGCAAACCTTGAGAGGAGAGTTTGCCTACAGACCACCACTGCCTGCCACGAATGCATTAAACCAGGACATGATTTAACCAATTCTTCTCAAAACAAGGTATCCACACACCTTTTAAATCCCTCTTTCTCTTTAGGAGGGGAATTCTGGGTTGAATTAACCTTTCTTGTTGGCAGTGAACATCTCCGTTGGAGATACAGGGAAAGCACCTGAATTTAACATACTCTCAGCATTTCCTAATTGAACTGAGGTGTTAGAGCAGAGAAAGCAGGAGACAGGGTTTCCTCTGGGGCTTCTCTGCTCCCTTTCTGCACTAAAAATCACAGGCGAGATAAAGCAGTTTTTATTTTTATCAGAATTTGGATGGAGCAGGACAATGAAGCAGAAAAGAGGGGATGTGACCCTCATCCCCAACAACCTCCACCAGGAACTGCAGCCAGTCACAGAGACATTTATACTTTATGCCATTTTAAGCCTGGCCTCTCATGTATTTTTGCACTCTAACATCTGATTTCCCAGCACATGACATCAGCAAGAAGTGGAATAGATAAGTATCTTCCACCAAAACATAGTTCAGTGACCTAAATTACATATTCAGCAATGGGAACGCTGCGAGTCCTAAATCTCACAACCATCTCTCTGGGATCAAAGGCTGTTTCTGCTACAGCAGCACTTTTGGGATGAGGAGTGATCCCTTCCTGAACTCAGTCTCCCCTCTCTGCTTCCCAAGATCAGCCATGGCAGCATAATGGGAAAGACAGTGCAGATACAAATAAATTACGCAGAATCCATTAATTAACAGGTAAACTTCGGATGTTTTCTTGTGCAAGAGTAATGCAAACATCAGGGCATTATGTTCCTTCTCTGGGTTGGTTCCTTTAGAACTGTAATTAAATCATAAAACACACTTTTGAATATGTATTAACGTATAAATTCACTCCTGATTCATCTGAACCTATACTGCTCACTTCAAAATGTGCAGCATATTATTACAGTTAATCACTTAATTATTAGCTAGTGTTGGGCTTTTCTCCTTTCAAGTCTGAGGATGTAATGCACTAAAAATAACATTTTCAATGGACGTGAAAGACAAGCTTCTGGCCTCCACTGACACCTCTGATATTAAGATACTGAATTTATCCACCAGGATTCTGGAAACATTGGTGCTGTCCCAGCCAAGCCAGTTGGTTTCTCATCTCTGCAACATGTCAGAGGTACAGGAAGGGTGTGGGGTGGTGTTGTTTAACTTCCCCTGCCCTGGTGATAGGCTTGGTGAATGTCCCAGGACAAAAGGCACCATACTGACCTAAAGGGGCTTTTCCAGATCCCCTCTGCAGATTTTGGGCCACCAGGTGCATAAAACAGACAAAAAAATGTTGGTGACTCCCAACTTTAAGTCACAGAGTGACACCAGCCCATCTGCTCTACCTGCAGACTCAGGGCAAAAAGCCTTGACAAGAACACTGGATGGAGCAAATTTGGGTTTATTTTAATTTTAGAGCATAATTGTTTTTATAATCTTTCTGTCTCTTGGCCTCATTGGTTTCATCTTACAGGAAATACTTGGTCAATTGGGAAATCTCCCTTATTTTCACCCAGCCCTGAAGCCCAAATTCTCTCCCCTCTCCCCATCCAAATCTGTGGTAATTAATTACACAGTTAAAACCTCAACTGCTCTTCCTTTGCTGGAGCCAGGCAGTGATTCCCACTACCCAGTGCTGCTCCTAGACACCACTTCAGTGCCAGCAGCTCCAACCTATTCTTGGCTGGGAATTGCTTGGCCAGGGGAAGCTCTGCAGCATCCCATCCTCCCTGCCAAATAATTGGGGCCAGGCAGGGAGTACCCAGCACTCGGAAACCTGGGACTGCACATGCCACTGCAAGGAGAAAATAAAGTGTTGCAGCCATTAGTGAGTTGTCATTAATTGTTCTCCTGGCGAATGAATGAATGAACGAGGAATCTTGGAGGGAAGAATTCCCATCTTCTCCCAGTAATAATTATTTCTGCCAGCCTGACAAGACATCTCAAACCAAGAAATCCTCACAGAAGGGAACAAATCCCTGTTTTATTTTGAGTGCTGTTAAGGCTTGGATGGCACTTCAAGCATGTGCCGTGGGTTCAGTGGGAACTGCCAGGAGTTTTATTCCCTGGCAATTACTTCTCATGCACAGCCTTTGTGACACAGGATAAACAATTGAATAAAGTCTCTTCTGCATTATAAAAAGCACAATTCTCAGCTATGACAGCTCTCAGATCCCTACAAACTCCCTGTCCAGTTCAAAACAATCTCAAACTGAAGAAGATACAGCAAAACAAGCAGAATTTCCTTACACAGCAGTTTAACTTTTATAACCAACCACAATTTCCTGCCCCACCCAACCAGTTTAACACAAAAGGATCTGTAACCCTTGCTTTAGAAACAAGATAAAAAGCCTTTTTTTGGGTTGGGAGAATCCTTCTCCCAAAGATTTGCAATCATTGTGGCTTGTTGGATAGGAATGGTCCAACTTCTGGTAGTTTTCTTGGAAGATGCTAATTAACAGATCAATGTTGTGGCCCCAGCTGACCTTCACATGAGTTTTCCAAGGGCTTTCTCTATCAGCAGGGCACAAAGGTCTACACATGTCACTTCATCTGGTTTTTGCTCCAACAAACAAGAAACACCAACTACTAATAAATGCCAGCCGTGAAAAAACACTATAAAATTCTTGGAAAAGACCTCTCTTCACCTGAATATTTCGCATTAAAAAAAAAAATCAAATAGGAGGTGGAACCAATGGGTCAAAAGTGTAAAAATCTCACCTCTGAGCATCTGCTTGAGCAAACCCTGAGGCCAGGCAAGCAGAGAGATGATGTTTTATTATTTGTGGCCTGCTGTAAGTGGCGTTTCAGGGAGCTGCAGGCCCAAGGAAGGGCATCCAACATCTGTGTGAAGGACATGTGTTTACAGCTATATTGAATATTGATCTATGCATACTCCACTGGCAATAAACTTCTTAATATGTACTTGAAAATCCCAACTCATACATCCTTTCCCTGAAGGCTCAAGGGCAGGGGGAGGTCTGATTGCTCTCTAGAAGTGAAATTTCTTCATGTGTCTGTTGAAGGAGTTAAACAGGGCATGATACATGATCTGCCCTGAGGAGGGGAAAGCCAAGAGCAATTCTGCAGGTTGATAAAACCTACAGCAGAAACCATCATGAATACTGAAATTTAAAATGGATGCATAAATATTTTTTTTTTGAAGCACTTATTCTGCAAACATTTTAGCAACTACTGTGAGAAAAAAAAATTTAAAAAAGAAACAACCACAAAAAAAAAAAAAAAAATCAAGTGTTTTGCCTTGCAAGTCCATGAACAGCCCACCACAGCTTTATATTGATGTAAAGGAAGCCTAAAGCAAATCCAAGAGTCTTTAATACCAACTCTGCCACTATAGTTCAGAAGCTGCTGTGTAACCAACTCTTCCTACTATTCCTTGGCTCTGGGAATCAGCACTAATAAATGTCAAGAACAAGACTGACCAACTTCCATCTCTTATCAAAGGGCAATGGATGTGGGGCCTCAGGTGTCACTTTGGTGTGGTTTTTCATGAAAAATAGTAAATTACGTAAAATCCTGTGCACATGCCTTTTACTGCAGGGGGTTTTACACCTGAAAAGGTTGAAGATATCAAAGACTTGCAAGTAAATTCAGACATTTGTTTTCATGCTGACAAGCTCCAATCACATTTTACACTGTTTTCCAGTAAAAGAAAGGGGAAAAAAGCTTATTTTCATTCCAGTCCCCACTGCAGCATCTCTTGTAACCTAATTGCAATTTCATGTCTACAAAGCAAAGTATCACCCCAGGTACGAGACTAACTAGAAAAAAAACCCTTAATTTATTGAATTGCTTCTTTTTCCATGTGGGTTTTCCAGGAAACAACACAGGACACACCAAAATTGCACACACACAGAGACAACTGCTGACTTGCATCTCAGACTTGAAATTACTCTCCTAACCACTGCTTTATCACTAAGTTGTCACAAAATTCATTCACATTCATTTCCTAAAACTACTGTAGAAGTTGGGTGTGGGTGGAGGTGAGCCTCCAGCCAAAGCCTCCCCTCTGGCAGTGCCCTGTCCTGTCTTCTTCCCATCTAAGTCCAGCTCTCACTCCCTGTGCTGCCCCTTTCCTCTCCCCCAAACCAAATCAGGTTCCTGCTGGAGCCACAGACCAGGAGCTGCACAACCTCCCCAAGCCAGATTTACCATGAGAGGTGCAACCTCCAAGCCGATTTCCAAACTTCTGGTGAGTTTTGAACAAGAAATGGAAATAGGGAGAAGCCAGTATGAATCCTGACACATCCAGAGTGAATCCTACAGACTGATTAAACATTTTGATTAAACATTTCCTCTGCCACCTCTCCTAACTCCAGCTAGTCATTATTGGGAATTTGCTTCATCTTTCTTAATCACTTCCTAGACCATTTCCCCTTGACAAGAGTTCAATCCAAGCTCCAAGAAGCAGAATTTGGATGCTTTGGTCCATCATTTGTGGTCAGCATCCTACAAGTCATGGAAATAGCACAGGAAGAGGAGCTGGGACATCCCCAGGAACCAGAGGGGCCACTATGCTTTGATATCCATGGACATGACCTTTGACAAAGTTAACTTTCCCAATTTTTATGCTTTCCTAGTTTTTTCCTGCCTTTGACAAGATTTCCAAATAGACTTGGTGCTTTGGCTCCTGGGCAGTCGCACCAGACACAGCTTGGCACAGTCACAGCAAAGATTGAAGTTTTTGAAGCAAAGCATCAAAAAATATTACTTTAGAGGGAACAGAATTCTTTCCTGGGAGTCACACCCTCCTGCCTTTTCTGAGAAACTATGACAACAGGAGAAAACAAATGTTGGAAAAAGCATGGAGAAAAACAGGATGCCTAATTCCTGCCTTAAAGCACTGTGTTTGGGTTGAGGTCAGCTCCAATGGCAGAACACGATGATGGAACAAGTTGACCTTCTCTGGCATAGACATGATTTCTCAAGCAAATTAACCTTTTTCTCACCTACAGACAGAACAACAAAAACAAAACAAACAACCCATAAATCAACCAGTAAACCTGTTATTTTAGAAAAGACAGAGTAGTGAAGTAAATTCTTCCAAAATGCCCTTACATCATTCATAGAGACAGAAAAACAATTACAAAGCAAATCAGATCCTTTCTTTAATTGATTGCACTCAAGTTCTTTCCCCAAGTAGAAATGTTGCCTAAAAAAATAAAGTAAAAATCAACGAGTATTTCAATTCCAGGCATCAATGGAAACATAACTGCCTCTGGATCATTGGATTGCTTTCCAGGAGTTTATACACTACAGGAAAGATTAAAACAGTCGCTGTTAATCCCTTCCAAAAATCAAGCTTTGAAATGTTGCCTTGGATTATTACACAAACATAAGAGATCATTAAAAATGCAACATGGAATTTTGGAGAGGGTGTTGTGGGTGTTTGGGTTCTGCTATTTGGGAGTTTGAAACTCCTCTTTTAGCAATAAGAGGAATAGAAGGGTTAGAGGAAAGGTTCAAAAAAACCCCAACCAAAACCCTCTTGTCACATCTGTCATCAAGCCTGGCCATGTCCTACTGACAGAGCTTCATCAGGAGCTGGAATGATCCTATTCCACAGTGGTGACAGCTCTGGAACCCAGGTAGAACCCAGGTAAATGAAGCAAAACCAAATCAAAGTCCTAGGAAGCCTGTTTTTTCCACATTTACCACTAAAAGCAAGGTCAATCCATGCTGATGAGGAGTGCAGAACTTGTTCAGTTATTAATGATGTATTAATTCAAAGTTTTTGCCCTGAAGCTTTAGTTTGGTGACTCCAGATCCAGCTTTCAGCAGTCACTGTCCCAGCACATCAGTCCAAACACCACTGAAGATATCTTCACAAACTCCATGAAAAAAAAAGTCATACTTGGACCTATACAATGCTCCTCTGTTCCTTCTGCAGAATTTCCTGGGAAAAGCCTTCACTCTTTAATGCAAACTGCATCTGTCACAGCACCTGCCTTGTGCTGGAGAGGCACAAAGATGAATTGCCCTGATTTTGGAGCTTAAAACATTGCAGTCCCACCACTGACACCTTCTAGGAGTGCCAGAGCTCAGCAGTGAGGGAGAAAGAAAATGGATTGAAGTCAGTATTCTTCAATTTGAGATTCTAGGAGTGTAAAAAGCAACTCGCATCCCAAATTAAGAGTGCTTCTCTGGGAGGGCTGACATTCCCATCCATCTGGCTGGGGGGATACAGCTCTAGTGCCCAGAAAAGCAGCTCCTGTGGCCCTTCACTGCAACTCAAAATTCTTGTCATGATCTGTCCAGTCTCCTCCCATAACTTAAGAACTTTTTTTAATTTGCTATTCCCTCTCTTTTTCCAGGTAGAGCTCCTGGCCCCTTGTCTAACATGAAACTTTTCCAACTCTCTTGGCCTCTGCCTTGGATTTCTTGCTCTTATTCTCCAAATAAAGCAAGGCAGGCATCTGGATTAAAAACCTATCGACACAAAGTGGTCAAATGCAAAGTGCAGCCAAACCCAGAAATACTTTTACTGTGTCAAGTCCCCAGGGGCACTTTCAGGGCACTTTGGCCAAGCTGGTTGTTGAACTAATGACTGAACAAACCCCCAAGCAAAAGCCACCAGAAAGTGCTAATCCTTCTCCTGGAGAAAGTTTATCATGCTGGGGTTAGGTTACAGCCATGGCAGAGAGACCAGATAAATCCTTTTAAATTATATTCCACTAAATGATTATCCATTAAGTGGAAGAGGTATCTTCTGCACTAAAAGCTTTGCTACTCAATAGAACTGATGACAAATTAAAGCTGACCATGTAAATAAGCAAGATGGGAGCTGATCTGATTTTTCACTTTACTGAAAAAAGTGACAGATTAATCAATTCAAATTCACTACAGAAATATTTATTGTGAGACCCAACAGTTACAATTAGAGCTTTCTCCCCCTCCAAACAAACACTCATTTGTGAAGAATACTTTTCCAGTTTGAACAGAAAGCATGGGATGCTAATTGCAAGTTTCTGCTTGAGATTAAATACCAAATAAACAAAAAGAGATTTAAATTGTTTTCATTTAGCACAAGAAATATTCCTTCTTATTTTTGTCAGCTGCCTTTCTGGGAAAAAGGCAGTAGGTGGAAGACAGAAAAAGTAATGAAGGTAAAGACATGTTTTCATGTTGCACTTTATAAAAATTTAACTACACCCAGGTATCTCTTTCACTGTGCTTGAAAGAATTTCTGAAAGACACTTGGCATTTCAATTTTATTTTCCAAAATACATGCACTCAATTTATGATAAACAAATGTATGTGATCATTCAATAGAGAGGAAAAAAAAAAGAACATTACATGATAAAAAGCTAATAAGCATGACATTTATGAGGTTAATTAAAGTCAGTATTAAATGTGTTAATTACATATAATACAAGAACTAAATAAAGACATGGAAGAACAAGACAAACACACTAAGAAAGTTTCTATCCTGATAGAATTTTATGTGCATTGGGAATTTATTGGGGTATAAAGTGCTTTTAATAGGAACAACCTTCAGGAGTTTCCTGAAAATAGTTTTACAGGTCTAGAAAAGTCCAGGGCTCATCCACAGTGTTTAAGGACTTCTCCTGATTAACATGAAGAATTTCTGCTTAGCAATCCAAGTTGGTTCCTTCCTAAGGAAATTTATGAAAGTTTCAGAACTGCAGCACTTGAGACCCACGTCCCAGTTGCTCAAAATCAGACATTCTGAAATGTTCAGCTGAGACCACGTCAAGGGGAAAGACAAATCTGGAGATGGGGGAGAGGATGTGAGCTACAACTGGGGATCTGGGGAAAAATTATTTCTTTACTGTGCAGGGCATCTCACCACATATTTTTTCCACCATCTGAAGCATGTCTGGAAAGAAGGTGGCTTTTTTAAGGAATAATTCCTGAGCAAGGCTCCTGTACCAGCAATTATGAGTAGATGCAAGTGTGGGGGAGACTCTGGGCTCAGCCCTTAAGGATTTCACCAGGATTAATGTTCAACCAGAAGTTAGAAAACAAGCAGATTAGATTTTAGCAGAGCAAAGTTGGGAGAGTAAGTGCAGGGTGAAATTCAACATGATAAAGCTGGGGAGAGAAAGGACACAGAGGAAATAGAAAGTGTTCAAAGATAAATTAATGTGTGCCTGGGGCTTGTGTGTGCCACCTCCCAGTAATTGCACAGGGAATGTTCAAGTTGTTTTTTCTATATTTTTTTCCTGTAAAGCCTGTGTGAAGGAACATCAAAATGTAAAAGTAATCAACAGTGGAAGAAAAGGCAGACACGAGTTATAAAACATCAAATACAGAGCAGGGTTGGAACAATTGCATAATGAAGTTGAGAGCATAAAAAGCGATAAGAAAAGCAAAAGCAGCAAATGAAAAGAAACTTTACAGGGAGGTAAAATAAAATTAGAACAGTTTTCAGGTCCAGGGAGGAAACAAGAGACTGGAAAAGCAGCCCAGGTAACTGCCAGAGTCAGGACAAGATGTTACCCAAAGAAGAGACAGTGCAAAAAAGCCTAAAAGTTTGCTCTGTGATTTGGAAAGTAGCTGAAATTTAAACCATCTCACAGAAGGTGGCATGGAGGAGACAAATCCCAAAGAGTTTTCTGTCCTTAGGAACCCCCCAGGCAGCCTGAGGAGGGCTCCTGGGAAAACACCAGAACAAGCTGAGCTGGTCCTGAGGATAGGGGACAGGAAAACACAACCCTTGGACAAGATCTCCCAACTTGGGTGAGCCCAGGCAGCCACCACCACCCCTCAGAGCCCTGCCAGACTTCCTGCACCATGTCCTCTCCCCAGAGAGTCCTAACATGGAACAGGTCCCAGAGAAACAGCCCTCAGGAAGGACACAAGAAATATCACTAGCTTTTGAAGAAAGAAGATGGAATTTGGCTGCCTTGACAGCTCTCAATTGCAGCTGGAAGGAACAGTTTGCCCTCCATTCTGAAGTCACCAAGTTCCTCCCTCATGGAGGACTTTCCAGTTCCTGGATTAATTCATGTGACCTCCTAGGCCAAACAGGCCTTTCCTATGTCCCCAGGATGTAATAATGTCCCTACAGATTCTGGCCACGTTTTCCTCCTCAGGCCTTCCCAAGGCAGAGCTCTCCGCCCCCAGAGCCAGGGGGAGCTTCCCAAGGACATGGAGGAGTTTACACAAGTTCCACCCCCAAATCAGCCAAGGGCACCTCTTCTGCAGCCCCACATCAAGGGGACCTGAGCTGCACCCCAGTCATGGAGGGGATGAGCATGTCTCGTGTTTCCTATTGATAACAACATCCTTTGGCTCAACACTATTTTCAGCACCAGAGCCTGAAGGACACATTCTCCCTGAATTTAAGATGCTGTTTCCACATTTCCTTCATGTAATTGATTAAAGTGAGAGTTTACACTGAAATCCTCACCACAAGCAGGGACTGAGTCATGGGGACTAAAACACCAGTGACAGATTCAGGAGCCAGCCAGGGACAAGTGTTTCACCCGGGCCCCTCCACAGATCAACCTTTCTGCCCATCTAAAACAAGTTTTAGTGGGCTTATGCTCCTCTTCGGTAGTTAAAGCACCCATCAGGAGATGGAAAGCAGAGATAGGACAGAAGAGGTAGGTTTTACAGAATCCCAGGATGGTTTGGTGGGAAGGGAAATCTTAAAGCTCATTCCAACCACCTGCCATGGGCAGGGACACCTGCCACTATCCCAGGCTGCTTCAAGCGCCATCCAGCCTGGCCTTGGACGCTTCCAGGGATTCAAGGGCAGCCACAGCATCTCTGTGTTCACTGTGTTTATTATTTGACTCACAGGTGGTGCTCAGCCTCTCCTGCTTATAGATACAAATATTTTCCTGCAGGGGCACAAGGGCAGTTTAGTCCTTGAGAGCAGGTGGGTTTACATTTTATGTGTCAAACACAGTAGCCCCAGATATGATTTAAACACTCCCCAAGGCAGTCATCTGAATATCCCCGTCCTTTCCTCTCTGCAGGCTGCCCAGTGCCAGGCATTGCAGGGATACTGAATTAATTCCAGCCCTTATTCCCAAGTACAGTGTTTTCTCCATGGTTCTGCCACCAGGAATTAGCAGGACACCAAACTAACCCCAATTTGTGTTTTTCAAGTTGTCTCTGTTGTACTTTGTGCCTTTAAGGTCTTCTTAAAAACTAGAGTAACACATTCAGTGAGTTGGTTTTAAAGCATTTCAATGACTAAAGAGAACCAGGAGGCAGCTGCAGATACTTTGCACCATATTCATATTCCTTTGAAGCTGTAAATAAACAGCAGCTCTTTCACCTCGTATGATCTCCCAAAGGAGAAAAAGAATAAAAGAAACTACCTGGTCCAAGAGTTCTGCATGTCTCTTTCTGCTGCCACTAGAGGGAGAAGCCTATTCCTGATATCCCATGGCTTCTAAGCTGTTTTTTGGAATAGAACCGGAATTATTTCCGTTACAGGGAAAGACGTTTGTGCCTCTGTGATAAGCAGGGATAAGGCAAAGGCAGAGCCTCTAAAATGAAGTGGGATAAACATTTCCTCCCCCCACTCTCAAATAAACTCCAATTACAATCCTCAAACCTTGTGAATTTGAACACTGCTGCAATTGTTCTTCTTTGTTGGAATACAAATCCTTCCACTGTGTTTACTCCCATTGCATCCAGGGCAGAGGAGGCCAAACAGGAAGAAAGGGGAATACTGCGTTCCTATCAATATAGGAACAAAGGAGGTTTTCTAGTGGCTTGAACTAATTCTGATTGAGGAGCCATAAAATTTTCAATTAGCTGTAAGGAACAGTGGAAATTCATTGTGGGCAGGAAAAAATCCTAAAAGGAGCACTGAAATGAACTAAAGATCCTACAGTTCTGGGTTTGCTCTTCTTTGTCTTGTTCTAATTCAACTTAAAAGAATCATACAGTGAATATTTCTTATGTCACTATATTTTAAACATTTGAACTAATAATGATTGCTTTGGATAAGTGTTTATAGCAGCGGCATCATTTCACTGCTATGGAAGACATTGCAAAACTGTCTCAAATGTGGATGAAAAAACATTAGCACCTTCCCTAAATGGGGAAGGTCTCAGACAGGCACAGTAACTTCCAAAATGTGTTTTCAAACACAGGCTGCTGGTGGCCAACAATGTGCAACCAGACTTGTCTTTGTGACAGAGAACCTGATGAACACAACAGACTTAGAGAGTAAAAAAAGTCTTTTTTCCAGACAATGAGGCACTTGCAGGCTCAGGGCTTGGCCACTTCTCTCCTGGGATAATCTTTGTCCTTGTACTCTCCAAAAAAGAGCACCAACACTGGTCCTTAAGGTCATCAAGGATGAAATTTTGCCAATCTTAGACTTAAACTGCAGGTACAAACATTACCATATTCCTAGGATCATCCTAAAGTATTCCTTCCTGTCCTTTGAAGGCTCTGAAAAGTGGCTAAACCCATCTAAATATGAAAATCTTCTCATGGTTCAGCTGTCCCATCCTCCTGCTTCAGTGGCCAAGGTTAGCAAGTTATCCCTCCTATAACCCCTGTGTTTTATCCCAAATATTTAAAAGCATCCTGCCTATGCTTTTGGCTGGAAAAACACCAGTCCCCACCTGCTTTTTTGTCACTGTCCTACAGCCTTCACATAATTATCTTGGATATAGATCCTCATCAACACACTCAGCCTAAATTCCTCCTTGTCTCATCATGCACTAAGCAGGAAAACTAGTTATTCCAAATGTAATTCCAATTCTCTTACAATGAATAATACATTTTTTAAAAAGCAAGGTGAGGAAAGCAACAGAAGGCTCCCAGGCTCAGTGCAGGGGCTTCCACTGAGGCTTGGAGAGAAGCACATCCTCTCTCATCAGCCGAAAACCTGGGGAGCCAAAGCATCAACTACAACAAGCTTTTCTTTTCCTGGTGCTTTACTTGATGTTTTTTCAGACCAGCTGCAGCACTTCCCTCACTGAATGGGAGGTCACTTCAGCACTGTTTCTGTAAAAGAGGCTGGAATCTCAAATTGGTGTTAAAAGTTCAAACTCATGACCCATCACATCTACAGTATTTTCTTGTCATTGTTGTGAGAGTGACAGTGTTTGGGATTTAAAGACTGCAGCTATATTTGTATGATCCAAGTGATTTTCTTCTCCTGTGATGATTTCATAGCAGAAAGCTTAAGACAACATTCCAGATTTTCCACCCTTTGGTGTGCATGTGTCTATGTACATGCACACATATATAGAAAATAGAAAACATTCCCCAGTAAGTTTTCCTTTCTGAAAGGATTTTCACCAGCCTTGTGGAGTAACAGCATATGCAATATGTGTGTCACTCAAACATTTCCCTTAACTGCAAAGTTTGCATCAAAATCTGTTCTGAAACAACTCCACAACGTGCACTTCACATAACCCTGAGCTGCAGGTTAGGCTCCACTTTAAATATGAAATATTAAGTGAGCTCATAATAGCTAAATCACTCCATTGTCATTCCAGCACCAGCCCAGGTTGGCAGAGCTCATGCTCCATGATGTCACCATTTGTACCTTGCTGCAGTTGCCAGCAGAGCCCAGTTTGCATAAATTAGCTTTGATCGATGAAAAGTGTTAACATCTTTTATTTTTACCTTGGAGCACACTTGGAGTGATCCTTTTTAGTGTTTTAAAAAGACACACGGGTGGCTTAAGTGCCAGGTTAGAGTATATTGCAGTGCCAGCCACAGGAGAATGGTCAGTGCTGTGGATGTTGGAGGGACTGGGGACAACAAACACCCCTGGCCATCAGCAACACCTTGATAACTTCCAAAGAGCCACCTTCCAATTTGCAGGTTGGAAAGACTTTCAAAGCCAGCCCTGAAATAGCAAGGACAACTGTAGGAAGGATTTCACCATCCCTCCACACATTAAACCCTATCCCACTTTGCATCAACTCCCACTGAAATAAATAACTCAAGAACCACACAACATAAATAACAGCAGAATGGTTTTGGGGGGGGTGGGGGGGGGTGGAAATCATCTCTCCATCTTCTAAAAATAGCTTCCTTTTGGCTATGCTGCTCCTTTATGCCTTTCCTTGAGAAAGCAGGGATGAACAGAATACTGATCGGGATTCACTGGCAGAGGCAGCCTCAGGAGCTGCGCTAGAGGCACTTTTCTCCCTCAGCCTGCTGGGTTTCAGAATGAGAGGGTATTTTCCATCTCCTCTTTCCCAAGGCTGGCTTTGTGGCTGCCCTTTCCCTGCTCCTCTTCATCCTCTGCTGAAGATGTGTGGTGGGGTGGATGATTCTGAGCTCCTACACCAAATCCAGCACAGCTCCAAAACTCCCTCTGGGCTTGTATGGAACTCTCAGAAGGACCAACACTCATGGAAGTGCAGGTTTGTCCACCCAGCCTTCCACAGCCCTTCCCAGGTCAGCTCTTATCATCAATTCTTGTGTTGACATTGAAGTAGATAAACCCCAACCAGGGTTAAGCTGAGGACTCCCATCCTTGCTCTCTTCCATTTCCAAATCCTGATGGATCAAGTGAAATCTCCTCCACATCAGCAGGTTTAAGCTTGGTCACACAAGTTGTGGAATCACAGAATGGTTTGGGTTGGAAGGGATCTAAAATACCAACGAATCCACCCCCTGCCATGGGCAGGGACACCTTCCACTATCCCAGGTTGCTCTAAGCCCTGTCCAACCTGGCCTTGGACACTTCCAGGGATTCAGAGGCAGCCACAGCTTCCCTGGACACCCTGTGCCAGGCCTCACACTCCTAAAATAAGCCCTACTTGACTGCTCAAAGAGCTTTGCCCAAAACCAGAAGAGATTGTAAAGAAATTTTTCATTTTTCAATTATTTACTATGCACATGATTCCAGAGGTATTTTGAAGGAGAAATCTTCTCTCTCCCTGGGCTGAAGCCACAGAGACCTAGGATGCTGTTGGGACTTCACCCAGAGGCTGTGAGCAGACAGAAGGTTTGTTTTCCATCCAACCCCTTGAGTACCTCCAGGGCAAGAGCTCGGGCACCCAAAATTCCTTGTTTTCCCACACTGCTGTGTTTTTGAAATTCCTTGAAATGCATTGAAACAAAGGGAAAATACCTGTGCTGGTGGTGTCTGAGTTTTACAGGCTGAGGGGAGCAGCGGGAGTCAAACACACACAGCCAAATAAACGGAGAAGAGGTCAAATCAAAGACTATCCCCATCCAAGGTTTATTTCGGGACCCCTTCTCCAACACTACGAGGGGAGCCCCAGCCCTTTCAGAAACAAGCTGTTCCTGCTTTTGCTGGCTTGGGACAAAAAGCACACTGCTGCTAACCTCTTACATAAAGTGAGCAGGCAAACAGCTGAATTGCTGACCCCGCGTGGCCTTTTCCCCAGGATTTGTGGGTTTGCACAAAGAAGCCAACATTTTACATGCAGCCCTTGATGGAGTTTGGAATTGTGCAGAAACCCTGTTTGGAGTGCACACTCTTAACCCAATTGTTTGTGTACAATGTTCCTCCGCTCTGATGCCAAACACTGGAGGTCTCTGGGTTATTTTTTCTATTTTAATTATATATATTTTTTAAAGCTGCTTGGTCATACACAGCTTTGAGTGCCTGGATATACCTCCCCTGCCATTAGTATTGCAATGCAATATAAGCCTGCTGCCAGGCATGATTTCTTTCCTAGAATCTGTCCTTTCTTTCAGCTGAGCACTCAGAGCTCGCTAGATATGAGCTCCAAAATTATTAAACACTTCTTGGCTCCGAGTTTTCTGTGCAGGCAGTGATATATATCAGGTTTATTTTGTGAGTGGGAGATACTTAGCAAGAGCAGTTGACTCAGTCTGCATTTTGAGTAAACAATTCTCTTCATCTTTACATGCAAAGTGATTGATTTAAGATTTTTGCAGGCTTTTGACAATTGCTAACAGATATAAAACATTCATAAGGAAATGCCACTTCCCTTTGAGTGGGGGAAAAACCTCAGGCACGAGGTGCCAGCAGCTCCTTTCATTAAGCCAGAGGCTGCACTGACTTTTCCAGCAAATCCCAGTTCTCCAGCACTGCTCCCATTAGATCCATGAAAACCACTCGAAAGCCTGTGCTGCAGCAGGGGAGCTCAAGGACCACACACTCCCCATTCCCTGTGCCCTGGATGCTTGGATCATCCCCAAGGAATCAAGTCTCACACCTCGGAGGAGGAGAAAGTGCAAGCGATCCGAGAGCCCAACTGGTGGATTACACAAGGGGAGGATAAAAGCACAAAACACCAACAATGCCTGAATTCAACAACAACAAAACAGCATTGAGGCATCACAGCACAAAAATCCCCATTGTATGTTTGATTTCCAGCCATCCCAGCTCCAACCTGCTAAAAACTACAGGATTCAACATTCCCTTCTCCATAAATCCAACCTTGGAATTTTTGTTTTGATTCAAAGACACATTAATTGTTGTGAAGGCACAAAGTATTACCTGAAATAACACTTCAAAATGCAAATTAAGGGCTGTGTAAAATTATTGTAGTGCAAGAGTACCATGGTTTATTAACAGCAGATTTGCAAGGTTAATTTTCAATTATGTATTTCTTATTAGTTTTCTAGCTGTCTTGCTATTATTAAATTTAAAGAGGAAGATACTTTCAATGTGTCCAGCTTCTGTAGCATTATTACTGATAATTATTCCTATTTTCCAATTTGTGTTACTCTCATGTCTTGCAAAATTTGTAATTAATGAGCAAATAATTACAGCAGCACTTACTAGAACTGCTTTAGTTAAAGCTGTGTCAGCTTTTATATTAGGATCCCCATTTTTCAAGGGTTTATAACTCAAGCATAAAAATTCACTCTGGGCAGAGCCTTGTCATAAGAGCTGTCTGCTGAGCATGATTTTTTAAAAAAAATATTTCTAAGCAGCATTATTTTGTTATTTTTCCTTAAAGTTACACACATTTCAATATACCTTAAAATTTCCAAGGACATTAAGTTTTCAGCACTCTGTTTTCCTAGCTCCAACACCTTGAAAGAAAAGACATTTTATTTTAAGGTGAAAGCATTCACCTTTACAAATAAGAAACAAGATCCCTCAGCATCTCCAAAGCCCAGAACTGGGTTTGTGGTGCCTGGTGGTGGTTGGCTTTAGAAAACACAGAAGAGAGCTTGACATTCAGGGGTGTTTGCAGTGATCCCACCCAGTTAAAGCACTCAGGCACTGCCTCAATTAAAGCACACGAGTGGTCCTTAGGAGTCAACAGGGCTGGTCAGGCTCTCCAGGATGCCCAAACCATTCACTGCCCAATTCAGCTGAACAAAGCTCAGCTTTTGAAGGGAGCTTTTCTGCCTGTCCCCATTCACTGCCACCGCTGTCCTGGGAGCACTGGGCACCGCAGGGATCTCTCCTTCAGGATGTTGAGAGCCCTCGGGGCTTGAAGAGCTCAGCATCTTCCCAACGAGGTGCTCAGAATCACACAGGGCCCTGGCTGGGGCCAGTTTAAAATTTAGCACAAACACCGTGCTTCTTTTGTTGCGGGGAAGAGGAAACCCAAAGGGAAAAGCAGCAGATCCCAAACCCACAGGTTTGCTATACCACTTCACCACAAAATAAAATTGGAAAGTGACAGCTCCAGAACAAACATTCTGCAAAATTTGGGCTCTACAGGAGAGCTCTCACAGCTGCTTCCTCCAAGAATTCCATGTGGTCAGTCATCCAGAAACTCTGGACAACATCTCTTTATCACACCTGCTCTTCTGCACCCTTTGTCCTGCAAAGGGCCTTGGAGCAGCCACTCAGAAATCTGGAATCATTAGGTTGGAAAAGACCTCCAAAATCATCAAGTGAGTCTTGGAGTGTTTGATCTTAATACTGAGCTTAATTAAAGCAAGACCACCATAACTCAGCAAACAGGTCAGCAATGCAGTGAAAAATCAGCTTCAGTGCATTTCACACAAGCTTTGAAGAGAAGGGTGGGTTTAGATGTTTCCAGCAGCAAACAGCAAAAATAAACAAAAAAACCCCCAGTTTTACTAGGAGACATAGTCAGAGATGAGATAAAATCAGAGAATGATGAGACCTACATGCATCAGTCACAGAAAGTCAGATAATGCAGGGTTTGTCCTCTTAAAAATCCAGGAAACTTATTCCTGAAGTCTCTTCAAGAAAGGAGGCTGGGCATTTTCTGCACCTATTTCTGCACTCTCTATGACTACCATCAGCTTAGGTTTTTCACACCCTCATTTGGGATAATTGCTGATGAGGGGGACCCAGTTTTTAATCTGTTGGTTAATCCAGATCTGTGGTATTTGGAGCCTTTTGCTGACTAAGAATCCCAATATCCCTCCTCCCTGGTGCCACCCTCATAGCCAAATAATATTTTATAAGCCTGTACATCATTGGCAACTCCTCCAATCATTTGCAAGTTCCCCTGTGTTACAAGAATTCTGGTATCTTTATTTTGCATACATGGAGAGCCTGGTCCAAACATGGCTGATAAACACATTTTATAAATAATATAATGAGTATAAAACCCCCTGCCATCTAAACCAAGTGCTCCTCCTCATTTTAGGGGCCTTTTTATCTTGCAGGTAAATATTTTCCCTTACCAACCTGTGTTATGAGTTTCCCCCAGTTCAGATTAGTCTGCAAAACCAAAGGAATCCCTATATGCTGATATTCCCTGATTTCTGATGGCCTCCTATTTTGGTTGTGACCATGGATTTATGCTGGATTTATCATGGCTGCATGGCACAATGTGTATCTCATTATTCTCTCCTGGCAGCTTTGTATGGCTTTTATTTAGCTGTAAAAATAATTTACATTTTTTGAGTATCTGAATTAAAGATAGAATCAAACTTCAACATAGAGAGCTGGAGATTTTATAAGAATTTATTTTTAAATACAAATCACATGTAGAACGCAAAATTACACAAATGTCTTCTACAGATCACCCATCTTTTAAAGAAACTATTTCTTTACTTTTTTAAGGGTAATACCTAAACTTGTTATCTATATATTTGAAGTGGGAATGGAAATATGGTAAAAAATTCCAAGTGAAATTTGGGAACCTGTTGGGATCAGTTGTGCGACAAGGAATCTTTCCAGTTCTACATCAGTGGCTTGACATCACTCCATGTCACCAGTCCTTGTCACACTGGGATGGAATTCCAGCTCTGCTGAAGTCACTGGCAAATTCCTGGCTGGATTTACCCAGATCACGATGCTCCAATGGGCCAAGGGACATCCAGGAAGAGCAGAGACATCAAGAGCTCACCTCACAGTGCTCCTGTACCCACATCACACCCCCCAGCACCTGTGCCAGAGTTTGTGTTACTCAAATATTCCAGAGTAGCATTCCTGGGAAAACCTAGCTACCTGCATCTAATTCCAATACTCCCAAGAATCATAAAGCCAGGTGTTCTCTCTGTCTTTTGGGATTTCAGAATAGAATAGACTGTACTTTTGAAAGTGGGATACAAGTGATGAGGATTTTATGACCATAGACCTTCTCCAAACAAATAATGTGACAGTAGTTCCTTGGATTTCAAAACAAGGATTGACTTCATAACAATTATGGATTTTGGATACAATTAGGATTCCATCAAATTTCTTTTACATGTTTTGATTCCTTTTCTCTTCTCTAATCTCAGGTTTTCCCTTTTCCCCTTTTTCCTGGTTGTTCTCACATTTTCTCCTCTAACACAAAATCTCTGCCTGGGGGAAAAAACAGGGGTTGTTTTCTTGACCTTACAACAAAGTAATCCATGAAGTCTCAGTTCTGAAGAACAGTTTTAGAAAAACATTCCTTCTACTTGATGGAAGTGACATCCAGACCATCTCAGAAATCTCCATGCTGCCCATCCTTCTGCCACAAGGAATTCTCCACTGAGCAGTCCTATTCCCATTGCACTTCATCCCCTCAAAAGGGGGAGAATTGTTTCCTAAGGAAAAGAATAAAAAAGGCATAAAAATATTAACTGCCAATGCCCTGCTCTTTCCTTAGCTCTACTTCTACAGTGAGTTAAACACAACTCTGGAATCAAAACTTATGTAGAAAATTACTTTTCCCTAAGTCAGAGCAGCTCCACAGGGTGTTTGCTACTCTGAGCCCCTGAAATACACACAAAAGCATCACAAAATCACTAAGTTTGGGAAGGACCTCCAACATCATCCGTTCCCAAACTTCGACCCAATTCAACCACATCCACTGAACCAAATCACCCACATTTCTGAGCCTCTTCTCATTATTTTACCTATAAAAGCATCCAGTTGCATCTTCCTGTGGTTTGGGTTTGTTTAGTTCCACCTTTTGAAAAACTGCAAAGGGAAGAAAATCCAGGATTCCAATTGAAAAACTCATAAAATGATCCTCTGAAATTTACTACATTGGAAACTTTCTGTCGGTGTTTTTAACCATGCCACAAAATTCCTTAAAAGGCACATAAGTTTTGATTCATAAGTTTTTGGTATGAAAAACTTTTAACATTAATAAAGTGGATATTCTGGTGGGGAACACTGAGAACACATTTCCAGTTTTATACTTTTAAGGTGATAGAATGAAAACACCTTTTCTAGACAATTATTGCTTCATCAGCGTACTAAGAATTTGCCAGGGTGTTGTGGGCAGAATAAAGTCCCATTCCTCAAAATCACATTAATCTGGATATTTGGAAGACAGAAACCTGTACTGTGAAGAGCAGGAGAGTCATGGCTGTGGATGCTCAGCTTTACATCCTGGCTGGTAAAGGACCAAACACATCCATCGGGGCACCAGAACACTGGAGAAGAGACAAAGAGAATAAAAAGGAAAAAAGGAAGGTGTTAAGAATGAGAAAAGTTGTAACTAAAAAGAGCCGAGTTAACTGAAGACTGGTTTAACAAATGTAGAATAGTTTTACACCTCAGGAGGGAATTGTGCTGGTACAACCTCAGGAGCAGCTGATGTACTCCAATTCCACCTCAGACAACTGGATTTAAGCACGAGTTTAAGGACAAAGCTGAGCTGGGGTAGTTTGCAAGATCACTATAA
The DNA here is from genome assembly GCA_013401135.1 of Cettia cetti. Lineage (NCBI taxonomy): Eukaryota > Metazoa > Chordata > Aves > Passeriformes > Sylviidae > Cettia > Cettia cetti. The sequence goes on from VZUI01033631.1 coordinate 167,590, forward strand.
AAGCACAACCTTCCATTCTCCCAAACCATATGGGTTTGACTTCCCATATGGAGTGACAAAATAAAAATGTATTCTAAAAATAGCTCTCAAAAAATGCACTGGCTGAAGGCTGCTTCCTGTGCCACGATTTGATTAGCCTTGTGGAAGGATTTCCATTTCCATTTCCATTTATCTCTGATTTGGAGCATGAAAAGCTGCTTTTATAGTTGTAAGCAGAGGAGGAAAAGGCATTTTGGAGGAAAAATATATATAGAGAGAGCTCTTCTGGCTTTACAGGAGCTGCAGGGACAAGGAAAATTATTTTAGAGCAGCACAAAACAAAGCGATGCAGGGAAAGGCTCTCTCCTTGCAATCTGCACCGAAGTTCCTTATCAGCTCGGTGCAAGGCATTAAAAATTCCGTGCAGCTCCGGAGGAACCTAAAGGAGCCAAAAATTGTCAGAGCAGAAATCCCCGGTGCCGAGGGAGCGGTGCCAGCGCGGCTCCCAGCCCGCCCGGCGCGCCGGCCCTGACAGCTCCTTCTGGCCGCCGGCGCAGCCCCGGAGCCGCTCCCGCCCTGATGGACGGCACGGAACGCCAACACTCCCTCCCGGGCTCTGCTGGAAGGTGCCTGCTCAAAAATCGGAGATTTATTTCAGGGTGGGTTTTTTTTTTTGGTTTTTCTTGGTTTTTTTAAATTTTTTTTTCTTGTTTTGGTTTTTTGTTTTGTTTGGTTTTGTTTGTTTGGTGTTTTTTTGTTGTTGTTTATTTGTTTTGGTTTTGGTTGTTTGTTTTTGTTGGTTTGTTGGTGTTTTGTTTTTTGTTTTTTTTCAGGGGAAAATTATACCAGCGCCTCTTTGAACGCCGTGTTAGGTGTTGGGACACTCACTGCAATAGAGAAGTTGAGGGTTGGAGAGAGTCCAGAGATGGGAATGGAGCTGGGGAAGAATCTGGAGCACCAGGAGTGGCTGAGGAAGCTGGGAAAGGGACTCAGCCTGGAGAAAAGGAGGCTCAGGGGGGACCCTGTGGCTCTGCACAACTCCCTGACACGAGGGAACAGCCAGGGCTCTGGTCCCAAGGAGCAGGGACTGGAGGAGAAGGAACAGCCTCAAGCAGTACCAGGGAAGCCTTAGATTGGATTTTTTAGAGAATCTTTCTTCATGGAAAGGGTGTAAAGCATTGGAATGAGATATCCAAGGCAGTGATAGAGTCACCATCCCTGCAAATGCTCAAAAAACCTGTGGATGTGGCACGTGGGGATGTGGTTTAGTGGTGAACATGGGGGTGGCGCTGGGTTGACAACTGGACTCGATGACCTTAAGGTTTTTCCACAACCTTAATGATTCCATGATTCGAAATTTTAAGTTCCTTCCTGCTTCAGCTGGGGCAGGGAACAAACCATCATCCAAACAACTGGAGACCTGCTGGTGACATCCAAGACCTAAAACCCCTGGCTTTGAAGGGAGAGAAGGGAAGATCAGTCTTTGTGGGAGCCTCCTAACATCAAGGAAGACCCGAGTCACCACTTGAAGACAAGAAGGAAATGTGCCAGCTGGGCTCCTCAGGGATTATTTCCCCCATTCTGCAGAACCAAGCCTCCAGTGAGGTACTTCTCATTATTTGTGTCTTTTGCCAAAATACATAAAGAAATAAATAGCAGACAACTAGAAGAATTGACATACAACTTTCCAGGATGCTGGAGAAAAGAATGTCTTGCTTTTTCAGCATTTCAGTTTTCCCACAGCTCTGGGTTGGCCTGGGTATATGCAATTTAAGGGTTTCCTGCAGGCTCTGGCACTGCACTCTTTGTGCACACTCTGGGACAGTTTTTGTCCTGTTTCTGCATTAATACTTGTTGATGTGGATGCAAAAGCAAAATAAAACTGACAAAAAAATTGTGTTTGCAAGAAAAAGATGCCCCTCTCCTCAGCACAGAAGGGAGTGAGCAATGGCAGGCTGGGGTTGGGGAGGGAGGAGCAAATCCCAGCTCTGGTTCAGCCCAGAAGGAATGAAAACTCCAAATCCCTTCACTTCCCAGGACTATGGAGTGAAAAAAAGCCAGACTGAAGTCCAGGAGCCTGTGCTGGACTCTGGGCAGGCTCTGGACACGCATGACACCATAGCCCACAGTGCACAATAATGTTCTTCTATTTGAATTTTTTTTTTTCTCTCTCTCCAGTTACTTAAAGCTCTAGGAGTGATTTTCCCAATATGAACAAAAGCTCTGCACTCCCCCTTAAAAGAGATTTTTGTAACGTCTAAGAAATATTAAAATCTAAAGAGGGGAAAGAAAATAAATCAAGATGGGAAGAGGCTGTAAAAGCATTGTCAGAGGAAGGAGTAGAAACCAGCTTTTCTCTAAAGAATTTATGGAGAGAAAAAGCCCCATCCAACACTTCGGAAACAATTATTCACAAAGTTCAAAGTGCTTGTTGCCCTTTGCTTGGGTAAGATAAGGGGCAACAAATAGCACCCACGGTCACGAGGAGTTTAACCCAATTACTCCTGTCAGCAAAACTAATTTTTACAAAGCACATTTCTGCCGGGAAGAATACCTCCCTTGCTTCCAATTCCTTTTTACATTGCTAATAAGTCTCTTAGCAGTCGATTAGAAGTGCCTCTTCAGCCAGGAGCAGGCGGATCGCCCTGAGCGCAGCCAGCGGTCCCTGCTCCGGAAAAACCTGATTGGAGACGGGGGGAATTTCGCCTGAGGAGCTTCCCTGCAGGTGTTTGGTGCCGTGGCTGTAACCTGTGTCATTACAGAAGCTGCTGATGGTTATTACGCACTGACAGCTTTCAGGAACGGGACCTGGGACAGCCCCAACCCTTTTCCCTCACTGACATCCAGAAATCAGAGGGTGTTTTTAGGGCTACATGCCCAGAGAGGGGAAGGGGACCTGCCCGCCTGACAACTGGATAAGGCTCACAAACCTTAAAAATTGGTCCCAAATGATGCACAATCTATCTGAAAGGTCCCAAATCCTGTCACCTGCTGAGCCAGTAAGGCAATGTAAGTTCGGAAGAATCGAATTTCAGTAAAAAAAAAAAAAAAAAAAGATGGATGAGAGACAAGGATGATCAAGAACAACCCTCTCTGGGTGGGTGCCACTTTCCCCAGCTCCACAGATGGGAAACATTTCCCGAGGAGATGCTGAAAAGCCCCTGGCTGTGCTCTCTGGAAGGGAACAGCAGCAGCAAGGTGAGCAGTGGATATGGGAGACAGAGAATTTAAACTTTTAGACTCAACCCCAGAACAATCTGAAAAAAGATTGTCTCTTTGTGGATAAATACAGTTTTATCAACTCTGCTGAAGGCAGCAAGAAGCCCCAGGCTGCCCTTGGCACCTCACCTGCACCCAGAAAACTAATGCAGTGTTTTAATTAATCCAGAGAAATGCTCACTTATGCAAAGAAAATATTTAGATGATGGAGAAGAGGATCAGCTTCCAGCTTTGGATATTCTGGGCAACTCTGTGATCTGTGTGTAGGCATCTCACGGAAAAACAGGGATTGGAGGTGTCCATGTCCATCCCAAACATAAGAAATCACCTGACATCTAAATCCAGCACACAGAAAAGAGGCTAAATTCACTAATTTAAGTTATTCTGTTTTAATTCTCACTTTTCAATTTTTGTGCCAAAGGCTTTGTGGCAATTCATGTCAAAGAGCCAAGTAAATATTTTCTTGTGCTCTGTGGAAGATGACGTCAGGCAATGATGGGAGTGAAATACTGACTTTCTAAAACTGTTAGTACCTCTGATAGGATTGACTCATTTTGTGAGATTACAGAAAATGCATTCCATGATTATATACGCCTCTAGGGGCCCCATGGAGGTGAGATTCTGCATCTCACAATGTTATTTAACCAGGAAAAAGTGGACTAAGTAAATAAAACACCTGCAGGATGTGACTTCATTGTGCAGTGTTGACACCTGCTTCTATGATTTAAAGGATGTTACTATGAATATCAGGGTTGCTAATGTAAATGATGAAGAAATCAGAGGTCAATCATATAATAATAAATATTAGCATAGGTTTCGCAAGGCCAGAAGTGCCTGCAATGGTAATTGGAATTACGATTTTACTCTTGAATTATGTGATACTGAAAACACTTTGTTCTCTGCTGCTTTCCTGGAACTGCTCCATTAAAGCCAAGGAGACAAACTCTCCAGTTTTATTTAATTCAGGAATTAATGTCCCCTTTTCATGAGGATGCTTTTTCTTTTATGTAGGCAACCCCCTCACCCTGTACACGAAGTTGTTGTGTTAGAGGGGTGTCCCTTGTGTTCCTGCTGCTGATCTGAGGGTGCGGCACCTCTACTCTGTCATCCCTGTTGGATATTCAGGATAAGGTGGAAAAAGAAGAAAACTCCCCCAAACAAGCACTGCAGTCACAAAGGAAACATCAAATCCATCCACAGCCACAAGCCTCTTCCCTATGGAACACCAGGATAAAATGTTCTCCAAGTGCAGTAATGCAACAGCCAATATATTAAACTTGATGAAAGACTGGTCCCAACAATTTGGTTTAAATTTACAGAATACCTGAAGCTCATGGCACTATTTATAGCATCTCTGAATTACTCTGGACAGGCAGAAATCACGAAACAAACAAGTGGCTGCAGCTTCAGAATAATTCATTTTGGAGTTATTCAGCAGCACCTTGTGCTGCAAAAAATCAGCCCAGCAGCCAGGCTGATGGGGGGAGGAAATTCCAGAGGGTGAGGGGCTGGCAGTGGCTTAAAGGCGCCGAGTGTCCTCCTTCCCCACCTCCAGACACCCCTCCCTGCACTGCAGGCTGATGTTCCAGTGCAGTCTGAAAGTCAGAAGCAGCTGCATGACAATATTTTTAGTAATAGGAGTTGTTTGGTGCTGCCTGTCTTACCTGGGGATTCCTGCCAGCACCACAGACAGCTTTGGAAATGCTGCTAAATCACATTTTTTGCAGGGCAAGCCCCTCTGCCCACCCCCAAACTAATGTTCTAACCCTGCCTGAATACTGTTGGACTGTTTTCCTTTCATGCCTGTAACTCCTTGCTGACGTGCAGCTCACAGAAGTCATGTTGGAGCTGGAGTCTAATGCTGGAGAAATCGGGATATGCCACGAGTGTTCCAATGCGGTTACACAGAAGTCTAAAATTAGGTCATAAATTATATAATCTTGCAAGGAAACAACAAATTTAATGACTATGCCAAACCAGAGATAAAAGCTGAGGAAGGAAATAGCATCTTGCTCATTAAATATTAAGGATCAGATCCTTCAAACGTTTTCCAGTGATGAACTCTGTGGGAGCTTGGCATCTGTATTTGTGTGTGTTCTATAGAATGTGCTTATACATCATATACAAGTGCTGGGTGTGATTTATGGAGCACACACACACAGTAAGTATATTTATAATGCATAAATACATTCCATCAAGAGCAGAGAAGGTGATTAGTGAGAGTTTCCTAAGAGGTTTAATCAGATATTTTGATGGCTTTTTTCCAGTGTTGCTCCAAAAGCATTTTTCATTACAGGGCACAGGGAGGGAGCAGGTAGAGGCATCTCCTTTTCCCACTTACAGCAGCAGCAGCTTTCACATCACATCCTCGGCAGGACTGAGGAACCCTGTAAAGGAAGAAAGATTACCAAGATGTAACAATGGATCTGAAAATTCTCTGCAACCTTTGAATCCCTCCCCTAATGCTGCTGTGCCCCAGCCTTTCTTCTCACCTTACACGAGACAAATCTGGTTTGATCTGTCTGAAACAACGCAGGGGCGAGGTCTTGTGCACATTCCCTTAAAAGTTGGAAGCTATTCCTTGATTCCCTCGGGCTCGATGGCTGTGCTGATGTCCTGAGTATGTTAATGAGAGGGAATGGGGATCTCTGATGGAAAAAGGCAGATAGCACTCCCGTCCTTGCTGTCGTCAAAGCCTCTCTGATAACCATGTCCTTCTCTTCAAAGATTTGAGTCATTTGTGGATTGACTACATAATCCTTGTGCTGGAGCCTGGGAAAACTGCTGTTGATGCCCTTGGCAAATTCTTAGCCTAAAAAAGCATGAAAAAGAGGACCAAGTAATTTCAATTCCATAAAATACATTAAATGCAGCACACAGGTATGTAAATGGGAAACTCCATAACTGTAATTTGCCCATTTAGAGCCTGATCTAAAGGCTATAAAAGTTAATTTGAAATCTTTTCATTGATTTTAATGGCCTTTAGATCAGGCCCATATTATTCACTGCATATCATGTTTGTTTCAGTGTATAGTGTATTTATGTAAATTGTGAGTTATGTGAATTATAACATGTGCAGATCCACTGCTTGTTTTGCCAGGACAAAGCTTGTGAAATTTACTGGCTTTAGCAACACACATAAAATACAAAAACCAAAATAAAGTCCCAAATAATGATTAGGCTTTTAAAAGTGAGATTAAAAAAAAAAAAAAAAAAAAAAAAAAAAAGAGGAGCCTTTTTTTTCATTATATACTAATACAACCTAAATGTATTTTAAGGATCATGAAATCCAAATGGAAATTTGCACAATTCCTCATTTCTGACTGCAGTGGTTCAACAAAAAAAAATTGCGTGTAAATGATTCAAAGCCTCTCAAAGAAACAGCTTTTTTTTTTTTTTTTTTTTTTTTTTTTTTTTTTTTTTTTTTTTTGGGGGAAAGAAAAAAGAGGGGTTTCAACCCAAGCTCAGCAAGGGATAACAGAATTACAGGCGCTGCATGGAGAATTTAGCCACTCATAATTCCAAATCCTTCTCAAATGCTTTATTGCTATAAGGTGGCTCAGAGCAGCCTCTACACAACAGGACTCCCATAGCATTAACCATGAGAGATAGGCTTCCAGAAAGAAACTATAGCAAAGTAATTGTAAATCTCTAATGATGCATAAAACCAAGCTGAATTGGCCCTGAATTCTCAGCATAAAAGAAATGAACCATCAGAAGAACCAATTCTGGTGGCAGTATAACACACCCATGGTGGAAACTGTTTATGGTGTTTGCTGCAGTGGAAATATTCCCACTAATATGCAAGGGATAGGAATTCATTAAAAAGGTCTGAATGCTGCAGCTTCTTGGGATGCCACGTGTGGCACTAAAAACAAATTGTTAGCCAAAAAAACCCCCCTCATCTGCACCAAACCAGGTCATTGGCTCAGCCAGTGCCAGTTTGCTGCAGGGTTTTAAACGCACATTGCAAGACCTCCAGGGTGGTTTAGTGCATCTTGGGGGGTTCAGCAGACCAGGCTGAGCTTTGTTGGAACCGTGCTCACAAAGATGTCCCCTGCACTCCTTGGACAGACCAGACTGAGGCCTCATCCCCCTTCAAAAAAATCCTGAGCTCAACAGGACACCTGACCTGGGAGCTCCAGAGATGGCCTTCAAGGAGACATGGAGAGCAGTCTGTGTTAAAAACCCAAACTCTCCATTTTCCTTAGAAAGTTTAGCCAGTTCCCACCAGATAAGCACCCAAAAAATATTTAAAACCATAATTACAGTACCATTTAATTAATTAACAGTGCTATCCACAAACTCTACCAACGTTCCCGGCTCATTCCAGAGACCTCAGTGCACAAACCTGGACCCTCACCAGTTAATCCATCACTGTCCAGAGGCACCTTGCTCCAGGAACGGATCAGATGGATTTCCTGGGAGAGCAGGAATGCAGGAACAAGAGGCTGCATACGTTTCCCCACACAGCCTCACCCGGGAGCTCCAGTGTGGCCAAAAACACCAGTTACTTTAAGGTGAGGAACCGTCGCGCTTTTGAGTCCAGTAGATCTCTGGCGGGTTTTTTTGGCACTGCCAAGAGGTGTGGGATCACGGGATGAAGCTTTTCTGGCACCAGGGCATCTGTCCACTGAGAAGGAGATTGACAGGGCTGGAATGGTTGGGTTTGTTTGTTTTCTTATTTCACAACTCGGAAGAGCCAGACATCTGAGAGCTCGGATGCTTCATTGCATGGTGTCAAAACCGGCGGAGGCACAGATTTGAAATCTGCATACGTGGACAAAAAGAGGGCGTATTTGAAATTAATTACAATTTCTAGGCACTACCCAGAGAACAATATTTACCCATAATAAGCATGCACCAAGGAATGGCAAATTTACTGCATGGTTTTTAGAGAAGCTGCAGATTTCCACACTTTTCGTGCAGGACTTCAAGGCTTAACCAGGACATTCCATTTTATAAAAGCATTTTAAAGAATTCTCTTATTAAAAAAAATAAATATCACTGAATTAAAGTCAAGCTAAAATGAAATTAAATGTGAGTGACCCACTGGGACTTCCTGTGCTTGCAGTTGCATTTATCTGCATCACACACAGCACAACAGTTATAAAACATTCCATAACTCTGTATAGGTGTTACAGCATTGCCTATAATCCTCATGGAAATTCTGGGAAGAAAAGGTAAGCAATTTTAAAAGGGAATAAAATAAAATAAAATAAAATAAAATAAAATAAAATA
>VZUI01033633.1:0-21297 GCA_013401135.1 Cettia cetti
TGTTGAAGACCACAATGAGGTATCTCCTCAGTCTCCTCCAAGCTGAACAAACCAAGTGACCTCAGCCACTCCTCATAAGGCTTCCACTCCGGACCCTTCACCATCCTTGTGGCCCTCCCTTGGACGCTTTCTGATAACTCAATTACTTTATCAATTTATGAAGCTACTGTAGAAAAACAACTGCCTGTCCACCTACTCAATGCAAAAGAAAAAAAGCTAAATGTGAACTTCAGGAAAATTGTTGTGCTTCACCTGGACAAGATGTTGTGGTCACTCTAATCCAGCCCCAGACTATTGCTGATTAACAGACCTTTTCTACACTCTTCTTACTGTATACTGTTTTGATGACAGGAGCTGCCAACAAGCAATGAAGCTTGATTCTGGCATGTGTTATTATTGGTATTAATCTTGGACTTGGAAGCCAGTAGATGTTTCTCTCAATAAGTGCACATTTGAAGCAGAAGAGAGGTGAATGCTTAAAAGTAACTGCAAATGCTACTTTTAAAAAGATACAATAAATATGTATAAATGTATGTATGTCTTTTTTCCCTATCTCACTGAAGAGAAATGTAGCACTGCTCTGGCATGCTGCAAGTAATATTCAGTCCTAGGGGGTGCTAAAACAAGTAAACCAAGCTGTTACTGTACCAGAAATCACAGCTTCAAAAGAAAGGTGGAAGAACATCAGGAGGAAGCAAATGCCTGGCATGACAGATTTCATCTGCCTGTGGGGGTGGTGTAGAAACTTGGGGCTGGCCGTAGTGCAGAAAGTAAGTAAAGGAAGAAGTAGATTGGGAAATGCTTCACCAAATCCCTCAGAACAAAAAGAAGCAAAATTTTGCCTTAAGTTGTAATTGGTAAGTTCATAAAAGGCTTTTGGATCTCTGTGTCAGAGAATGGTTTGGGTTGGAAGGGATCTTCAAGATCATCTAGTTCCAACCCCCCTGCCATGGGCAGGGACACCTACTAGACCAGGTTGCTCAGAGCCCCATCCAACCTGGCCTTGAACACATCCAACGATGGGGCATCCACAACTCCAGGCAACCTGTTCCAGTGCCTTACCATCTTCACAGTAAAGTATTTCTTCCTTATACCTAATCTAAACTTACCCTCTTTTAGTTTAAATCTGTTCCTCCTTGTCCTGTCACTACATGCCCTTGTAAAAAAAGGCCCTCTCCATCTTTTTCATGGGTTACCTTCAGGTAATGGAAACTCACAATTAGGTCTTCTCTTTTCGAGATGATCAGTTCCAATTGTCTCAGCCTTTCCTTGTAGGACAGGTGTTCCATCCCTCTAATCATTTTGGTGGCCTTCCCTGGACTCACTCCAACAGGTCCATGTCCTTCCTGTGCTAAGGACCCCAGAGCTGGATGCAGCACAGCAGGTGGGGTCTTACTGGAGCAGAGGGAAAGAATCTCCTCCCTTGCCCTGCTGGCCACGCTGCTTTGGATGCAGCCCAGGATACAACTGGCTCTCTGGGATCTAGGTGCACGTTCCTGGGTCATGTCCAGTCTCTCATCCACCAGAACCTCCAAGTCCTGGGCACAACTGCTCTCAGTCTCTTCATTCCCAGCCTGTGTTGATAGCCAGGTTTGCCTGGAGCCGGGTGCAGCACCCTGCACTTGCCCTTGTTAAGCCATGTGCAATTTGCATGGGCCCACTTCTTGAGCTTATAACAGGGCTTATAAGCGTGAAATTGTGAAGTTGAATTCTCAGGGAATTCAATATAGCACGGTATATGTAGCAAAGCTTGCTATACCTAAGTTTTGCAGTTTGTATCAAATAATGTGGACCTTGGCACTCCTGAAATAAATAAGGGGTTTGTGCATGGTCAAAGAGCAATAAACCACTGTTAGGGAACACTAGTTATTATTACAATTTAGAAAAAAAAAAAAAAAAGCAGAAGGTATTTGAGCAATGAACAAAGTCGAAATGGGTTTTGAGGGACAAAGTGTAGTCCCAAATTGATGAGTGAGGATTTGGCCATTACAATTACAATAGCTGTCATAGATTAGGCTTGCCTCCTTGAATCAAATTACAAAACTCTTGAGTGCTACCAGTGAATAACTGGAGCTTTTATGAAGCATATGTGTCTCCTAAATTTGTCTGTGGAGAAAGAGGAACATTTTGCTTTGTTAGCACTGTCACGTAGTGTGAAATCTGTCTCTTAGAACAAAAATGAAAGCTAATAATGAGCTGCAATGTATTAAAATGGGCACTAGTTCTTTTGAAGTGCTGCCTGGATCCATGCTAGCAGTTGGAACCCTTTGTAAAAATCCATAACAGAGCCAAAAGGCGCACTACCAAACTTGCAAGGTAGTATTGAAGAGAATAATAGCAAATAAAAATCCCTTGAAATGTGTGCCCACCTGCCCTTCTAGCTCTAAGGAAGCCTCAAACTACACTTGTAGTGAAAACTATGTTTTAAAACCTCTGATGATGAGGGGCATCTGGTGGTGTATGCTTATTCTCAGGGATATCACTCCTTTTCCTGCTGCTCTGAACAGGAAGGTCCCACCTCAGTTTGGAACAGGCCTTGCTGCTGATGCTTTCTACTGTGTGCACAGCCCCCCTTTCCCATCGCCGCCAGTTAGCATTTGTTCTTTGCTGTGTTGTGCTGCCTCCACCCAGGCTCTCGCTACCAAGTCCTGCATCCCCAATAGGAGATCCAGGCCGGTGTGTCCCAGTGTTATGGCTCTAACCTCCAGTGTGGGAAGCTGTGCTTTGGATAAACTTACCTGTCAATCAATCATCTCTTCCTCAGTGACCATGTTTCCTAGAGCACTGTTCCTCTGTCCCTGGTTTCTCCATGTGGATCCCATGCAAAACTCCCCACTGTGCTCAGCTGTAGCACTGGCAGTGCCATGAGAAGTTCATTTCACATTCTTTAGAGAGAAGGGTTGGTTCTATTTATACACCCAACTAAGGGCAGTAGATTGATAACTCTGACTCATTGCTGACTTGTGGGTTGTCACAGCTACTGGAACTTTTCTTGCAGTTTCTAGCACCACTTTATCATTCTCTGACTTGCAGTTAGTGTTACCAGAGAAATTTGTGCTTACATTTTCAGAATTGTATCCTGCTTTTTCCACAAGTTTGCAAAGTTTTGAATTCCAACCCAGTCTTTCCCAGCTTAGTGTTGCCTGCATATTTAAGAAGCATATTCTGCTTTGTAATCCAGTTCATTGATGAAAATACTGAATAATTTTAGATTTGGGGCAAATTTCTTCGTGGAGTGCTTCAGAGATCCAGGGATGTGATTCGTAAAATGTATCCCTTTTTTCCCTTGTGTTTTCGTAATTTATGAGATGGTGGGTGCCAGCTCTGTGTCATCAGATGTGCAGGCTTTGTTATAAAAGACTGTACAATTATGGCTACATTTATAGGCTATATAAGGCTAAGTTGTAGGACTACAGTTGAGACAGTAGCTATAATGATTTTAAAAATCCTTGACTACAGCATCATCACTTTTAGGAGTTATCTGAAGGTCTATCACTGTCTCATCAGTAAAACCACTATTGAAACTATCCCTTCTTCAGGAATATGACATTTTTATTTATTTTTTTCTGCACTAAATAGGTGTGCATAGGAAGAGCTTAGAAGAGCTTGCAATGATCCCAAAATTTCTATGGTACGGTCTAAGTTAAATTTATTTTTGTAAGAACATTCAGAAAATTTATTACAGTAGAGGTTTTCTTTGGGAAGCTGCAATGCTGAGAAAGATTTTGCAGAAGTCCTTTTCACTAAATACAATGTAATAAAAATTAAAAAAAATCCAAGAACAGGCTTGGATTGTATGTGCAAACATCTGCTGCCTAGAGGCAGCTATCAGAAAACAGTACCAGCCAGAGCAAATGGGGATGCAAAAAGGAAATGCAAGTAGTCCACTACCTGGTAAAGTCCAGGATCAGGAAATGCATTCATTTCCTGCAATATAATCTTAAAATACAGTAATACTAAATATTACTGGAATTAATCCCAGTAATTGTTAGTATAAGAATGATGTTGACAGTATATTTGGAAGACTACCCAGTCACCTTAATATTTCTCATTCTGAAGCTGATTCAGTGGAATGCATGATACTGATAACCGTCCTCTGGCATAAACATGAAGCAGGTGAAGAGATTTTCATAGACATCAGTGCTATAAAATTAAGGCTGTCATCCTTAATGAGGTAGCTAAATTTTCAGTGACTTCAGGCAAATAATGGCCTTGGCTTCAATAGTTTGTTTTCAGGTTTTGAACATGAGTTCACTGTCTTGACTAGACTTGCTCATATAAATTTGTGATGTCAGTATCTAGAAGTGCAACTACGTGAGAATCTGATCAGAACTGATCTGCTTTGCACAGAAGTATAATTTTATCTGCGTCAGTAAGTCACTTTTCCTTCAGTGTAGAACACAGTCAGGTGGTTCTAATGCTATGAGACAGCAAATAAAGTGGGATCACGTGCTTATTTCAAACTAGTAGCTGCACTCCAGCTGACTCTGTCAGTCTTGCTGCCCCAATGAAATGCTGGAAGAAATGCCACTTTGTGGCTATAGAGACAGTCAGCATGCTTTTAAAGCATGCATTTTTTTTCTTTAAACAAAGAATCATTTATTTATCTGCTAATAAATATTTATCTTCTGATCACTCTAGCATCCTTTAACTCACTAAGAAAAGAAGATCAGTATTCTTTTACAGGAGCTGTATGGATAACCCTTTTTGGAGGCTTGTTGAGTACTTCACGATACAGTTGCTAAGCAATAACCAAGAATTGGACATAATTTATGATCTGCAGTGATTACAGTTGCTGAACTCCCCGTGTTGCCGAACTCCCCATGTGCTGCCATGTACCACACAGTTCTCACTTCCTGAGTACAAAAGTCAAAGTCTAGTGTGCCCCGTGTTGAGAAATAAAATTATTTTGGCATCAACTTTGGTACCTCTAGCTTCCAACTTTCATGGAAATGAGAGGGCAAAGAAATCCTCTCTCGTCTTCTGTAAGGCCATTGTCAGTTTAGATTAATTGATTATGCAAATTATAGAATCAATAAGGTTGGAAATGAGCTCCAATATCCTCGAGTCCAGTCTTTGACTAAACACCACCATGCCAACTAAACCATAGCACTAAATGTCACATCCAGTCATTTCTTGAATGCTTCCAGAGATGATGACTCCACCACCTCCCTGGGCAGCCCATTCCAAAGCTTAACTGCTCTTTCAGTGAAAAACTTCCAGATACCCAGCCTGAACCTCCCCTGGTGCAACTTGAGGCCATTTCCTCTCATCCTGTCACTGATTGCCTGGGAGAAGAGGCCTATCCCCACCTGGCTACAATGCATCATTCAGGTAGTTGTAGAGAATTATACATTTAATGTCCCACATTAAACAATTTGACAGTGTTTTCTGAGGTGTGTTTCCTAGGTCACTAAATCCCGGCCCTACTGAGGAAACGTATGTCAAATTTCTCTTATAAGTTAACTGCTCTGCGCTATTTATAAGTTTAGCTGAATGAGATCCTTTTCCAAATCTTGTTAAGCTGAATCCTAAATAATTTATAAACAAGTTTATATCCAGTAGTTCAGCACTAATGTCATCCTTTGCATTCCATAGTTGTCCATTTTTTGTTCCATAGCATTTTTCCTAGTTTTCCCTAACATACCAACAGAGAGTTGTTAATCCTTTTCAGCCTAAACAGACCTGTCTTTGGTAGGCTTCTCCTGTGAAACTCTTTCTTCTCCCTGGCACCCTGATTCTTCTTTGTACTTCTTCCAGACTGAACTCTCATTGAATATGAACACAAGGATTGTGTGCAATATTCCGATTTTCCATTCACCTCCTGTATGCAAGAGGTGAGTAACCTCGGGGGATCTGAGGAATGCTGGTTTGAAACAGACAGAGCCTAGATTCCAGTTAGTTATAAACTATAACAACCTTTAATGTTGGCTGTGAAGTGCCACTGAAAAAAGTTCTACCAAGAAATAAAAGAGAGAATATCTTGTGTATAGTAACGATACTGTGTGTCCCATAAGAGTGTGAGCATCACAGAGCATTTTTCTTTTCTTTATCAGTCTTTTTTATCAGTTGTTTTTTTTTTTTTTTTTTTTAATCAGGTGAAGGCTGCTTTGCTTGCCCCGCGTCTAGTAGAGCTGCTCTTTCTCTCTCTTGGCAAGTTCCACCGGCACCAGTTTCTCTCTGCGCTGGCTCACCCCGCACAAGGGCGTCCTCACGAATCTCCTGCAGAAGCACAAAACCCCGCACGCATCGGCCGCTGCCACTGCGTGCGGCCGGCAGAGCGCCCTCCCTGCGGCACACACCTGCCTCTGAGGGCGGCGCCCCGGAGAGCAACCCCGGCGCCCGGGCTCCGGGATGCCCCGCGATGCCCCGGGAGGCTCCGGGATGCCCCGCGATGCCCCGGGAGGCTCCGGGATGCCCCGCGATGCCCCGCGATGCCCCGGGAGGCTCCGGGATGCCCCGCGATGCCCCGGGAGGCTCCGGGATGCCCCGGGATGCCCCGGGATGCTCCGGGATGCCTCGGGATGCCCCGGGATGCTCCGGGATGCCTCGGGATGCCCCGGGATGCTCCGGGATGCCTCGGGATGCCCCGGGATTCTCCGGGATGCTCCCGGCGACTGCCGGCGCTTCCCCGCCTGCCCGCGCGGGGGCGGCCCCGCCGCACGCTCCGCCGCCTCCGGCTCGGGCAGGGATGGATGCCTTTCTCTAAGAGGAGGGGAAGGGACAGCCGCAGGGCCAGCGGCAGCACAGTGGTCAGTTCGTGAACTAATTAGTCTATAAACAAGCTCATTCTAGCCTGGCTGAGTTGCAAGTATTCTCCTGTAATCTAAAAAATACAAATACTGGGTGATACTAAGGGGTTTGCACATTAATTACTTTTACTGCCAAAATAAAATATCTAGACTGATAGGTTAGTTTAGGTCAAAAAAGGCCTTGAAAATCATCAAGTCGAGCTGTTAACTTAACACTGCTATCTTCACCATGAGACCATGTCACCAAGTACCATATCTAGAAAATTTTTGAGTCTCTCCAAGGGTGGTGATTCCACCACTTCCCAGGGAAGCCTCTTCAACACCTTACCACCCCTTCAGAAAAGAAGTTTTTCCTAATATCCAATCTAAGCCTCCCCTGATGCAATATGAGACCATTCCTTCTTGTCCTGTCACTTGTTGCTTAGGAGAAGAGTCTGACCCTCAGTTTTCTACAGCACTCAGTAAAGACACAAGAAAAGATCATCTACAACACTAAACCTTGAAGTGATGCCCAGGCAAAGCCAATTTGAAATACAGGATCTCTCCTTCCCACCCAAAACACACAGTCCTCAATGCAAGATCAGTCGCCTTCCCATCCAGGAATGCCAGACAGCAAAAGTGCTGGGGAGCCAGGCTTGGTTGCACGTGTTCCTCAAAGGGGTGCTCAAAAACCACCTTGTCTTTAGGGCCAGTCCTTCAGCACCAACAAAATGTTTGGCTACTGAGATCAACAGGTGCAGGCTCAAGCCTTGAGAGAATCAGAATTTTCCCACATAGGTTTGTTTTGGGTGTTTTTTTTCAATATGTGGCTGTTGAAAGGTTTTGTCCCTCTGGCACTTGGGGGATGCAGTCACATGCTTGGTACTTACTGTTTAGCTAGTTCCATGGATATTTGCTCCAAAGAGCATCCTTTTGTCTCTGGTATAAACATGATAACAAAAGCCAGTGATGCTAGGCTCATTATTGTGTAAATGAAGCACACCCAGGACAAGCCAATGAGCTCTACAAAGGAAGAAAACATGTCTTTTTTAATTTTCAAATATTGCACTTTTTCTTCCTGTTGCTATATTTTACAGGATATAGCCCCTAATCAATAAGGAAAAGTTATAAAGAAGCTAGGCTGCTATTCTTAGCTCACATATATCGAAGATCACTTTGTTTTTTTTAATACTCCTTATGAAAGAAAATTAATGAGTTCATATTGGCCCACTTAGCATGAATCTATTGGTTTATTTTATTTGCAACCACTCTGGATGAAAACAGTGAGAAGCCATTGTTACTGGTTTGTGGGTAGGCAGTGGGGATCATGAGTACCTTGAATTTTTGCCTGTGTCTGGTTTTGATGCACATTCTTTCTTGGAGCAAATCCAAGCATTTTTCACACTATTACAGTTGTTTCCAGCTAATCCTCCCCACCTGTCAGTGCCCAGCCTTTCCACTGCGAGTCATGGTCACTGTGCCAGAAAGTGATCCAAGAGTAAACTCCTAATGGGACCATCCAAGGACTAGTGGTTTTCTGAGCCTACAGGCCAGGGGCAGGTAGATGCTGGGCTGAGGGATACACTCTGCAGCCCCTGGAAAGTAAAGTGTATACAAACCCAACAGTCTGATGCAGCCCCCTGTTCCCTGCTAAGATAAACCTGGTCAGCTCAGACATTTTTCAGTTGTGTCATGAGCTGATAATTGCAGCTGAAGCTTCTAATCCAGCTGGTACCTTCCTACCTAAGTGCAGATGCTGCTGGCCACTTTGACCTCCTCCATGTGTATTCATTTGACAAAAAAAATCCCAATCCTGTCTTTCTGCCACAGATGAGGAATGCATATTGTCCTGTACTTACACTTTCATAAATCCAGATTAGAGCCAGTTAAGCCAAGGGAGTCACTGTGGCTTTACAGTCTTTGAAACTGAGATCGGGATAACAGCAAGATGTACATTAACAAGTGACACTGCATGACAAGAGAGGAGCTCCCAGTGAAACAGCTGACACTGAGACCTGACGTCTGCACTGGGAGGTTTTGGGGACATTTCATTAGGAATAAGTCAAGTCTGGTCCAAGGACTGAGCAAGTGTTGCCAGCCAGGCTGCCTACAATATGCATTTTCTCGTTTGGTTTTGTCCAAAAGCTTGTGCAGTCCAGGAGTGCAGTTCCGTGATGCAAACTGATGGGCAGTGAGTGGGAGTAAGTGGATGGTTTTCTTTTGAAGAAGACACTTGATCCAATTAAAGTGAGAGTGTAAGCACAGTGAACTTTTCCTGTCATATTTTTCCTAGTTTTAATCAAGATAGTACTCAGGATGGAGGATGTGTTTTTTTTACTTTCTCTCTTGCTCTCTCTTTTTTTTTTTTTTTTTTAAGGAAAACACAAATGTGAAACCCATTTTAGGATCACACTCATTTTCAAATCTGTCTTGAAAAACATCTAATGGGGTCAAAACTACCTTTATCTTTTGTGAGTTGATTGTCCGCCTCTGGTGGACAGTAATGTAGACCTAAGGGAAACCTGGAATTTCTGCTCTCCTGTATATTTTGACTTTCAGCACAAATTTTTCTCACAATAAGACTGAAAACTAAAATTTGCAAAGCCTCATATAATATAAAATTAGAAAAATAAAATTGCTAATCAATAAATTTCAGCATCAACATTTAACCTTCCCCTTTGATTATCATCACATTAGAAGTCATATATGGTAGTCTACTTTCTCACATTCAGACATGAAAGACTTTTACCTCACAAAGACATTTTTTTCCTAAAGAAAATTTTCTGAAAGCAAAGACATTCCTGTGAAAAGGAAGGAATTAAATGGGATTGTGTTTAAAAATGTCTGATCAGAAAAACTGTGGTCTGATCTAGAACAGAATTTGCATTGATTTCAGAAGATGCAGGACTTAATCCTAAACATTATGTATTTTCAGCCTACCAAGGCAATGGTGCTTTTAGGACCTGAGTTTTGCAGCGTGTGGAGTTGATGTGCAAGGTGGTCTGACAGCCAGCACTGTGAGGCTAAAGTTACTGGCACAAACACAGGTGTGGTGGGAATGGTGAAGTTACACCCCAACCTAAACAGAGATCTTGTCTTCTGGGCTTTCACAGCTGCAATTTTAGCAGTGCTAAAGTATGAGAGACTTATTTTGCCCACTAGGAGAATATCAACTTGGAAGGACACAAAGAAATCTTACCAGTTACAGTCAAAAACGTCAAGGAGATGAGGAGATTTATACCCCAGTTCATGCTAGATGTCAAAGCCATGGCCCGTCCTCTGATCCCACCGGGGAAAATTTCACTCAGGACCAACCAGGACACTGAAATACAAGGAAAAAAATATTTCTTTGGAAGGATGGCTCTCCTTGCTGTAAATCTAGGTAGTCCATGGATTCAGGTGAGGCCACCTGAAAGAGTAAGTTGATTTTCAGGGGTTAGGTTTGTGAGGGCCCACGCTCTGCAGGCAGCATGTGCAGCAATCAGCATCACCTCAGGCCACCATCCCTTCATCCCTGCCCAGTGGGTGCCTGAGCCAGTGACAGGTGGCTCTGGACTGGGGAGGTGAGCTCTGACTGCACATCTGGGTATGAAAGCGAGTTCTGACTAAATAACTCTCGACTGACGTAACACTAATGAAGTGGGGCAGCAAACCAAAGCAATCTCCAGCCTCAGAGGGGCACTGTGTGTTTATGCCACCTTATAAATCAACCTGCCACACTCAAGTATGCTTGCTATTCCAGCTTTCTGCTCCACACAAATGAGACTGCTGAGGTATAAATGAAAAGAGAGAGACTGATTTTTGACTCCTTCATATCACGCCACACCACACCACAGGTGATCTAAATGCTAGTGCTGCTAGATCACAAAAGCAAATTCAGACATGAAGAGCTGGCTGGGTAATCACCTTGATAGCAAGAGAAAAAAAAAGAAAAAAAAAAAGACACATTTTTGTAAAGTTCCTGATTATCAGAAAGCAAATAAACAAAAACCATACACAAACAAACCCAAAGCCCAGCCAAAAACCTGCTCCACCCTCTCCTCCACCCAAACAAGATGCACCAGCAGGAGGTTGCTGTGTGGAGAGGTTGTGGGTTAGCAGATGACTGGCACAAGAGCAGCAAGGTACACATGGATGAGCCGTGTCTTCAGACCCTTTGACATGGCCATTATAAATTGCTCATCTGTGCTGTTATTTCTGCAAAATAGGAGTTTACCCAGAACATTTGCACTGGGGTAGTCTAAAATGTACATTTCAAGAATAGGGTCCTGTATGTCCAAGTGTGTTTCACACTGTACTTCACCTTTGGATGCTTGTAGAATTCATGTGTGACAGCACTGGTAAAGGTAGGGAAAAAAAGGTTGCTCCAGGAGGAAACTAAAAAGGACTAGCTGAAATGGGGGAAAACCCCCTGAATTTAGAGTAAACAGAGCACATTTGAGCAAATTCTAGATTTCTTTGTACCATAGATTTGAATTAAAAATTTTTTTGCAGACCTGGCCCAGATTTTTATATTTCTTAAAGAAAAATAAAAAAAAGCTTCACTTCCACCATGAGAGTGACCCAGAAGAGTGATAATTTTATTACAGAAAATCAAGACCACATTTCACAATGTCCTAACCCTGCAGGGCATAGTCAAGTGGCCATAACACAGCCCACCATGTCTAACAGCAGCTATAGAGAAGCTTTTGTTTTTTGGAGTTTTTGTTAATGGTTTGGATCACATCAAGCTTTAAAACTTGCTTCTGGCAAGACAAACATTCCTGCAAAAATGCACCCTCAGAGAATTCTGTGGTATGCCTACAGATGAGACAGGAGCAAAGAAGAAGTGAACTAACTTCTCAAGCAGGTGTTTTTCCTTTCCAAGCCAGCTGGCCCTGCACCTGAGCAAATTCATGGGGATGTCATGATTGTATTTTGAGCACCCTCAGCACAGGGCTATTGAAACTAGCATTGTTAGTCATAAGACTTCAGGACCTGAAAAGCAACGCAGCAAGTAAGCGAGAGGCAAAGGAGCCCTTCAGAGGTGTGCATTCACAGCCCCTGCAGTTCATCTCCACAGGATGGCCTGCCAGCCAGCACACAAAATCAGCTGCAAAAATTGTTTCACATCAAAAATTGGCAAAAGAGATATTTACTGTCACATTAGAATTAAAATAAAGGTTGAAAGAATCCAAACCCACCTTCTGCTGGGCATAAACCAACCTCCAGGAAGAAAGCAGTGTTCTGGGCACTGGAGGATGGCTCATGCTGCAGCTGAAATGCGTGGCACTGTGTCAACAACTGCAATATCATGCAGTTTTCCAATGACAGACTGGCCCTTTCAGCCTAACCCTTTCAGATCCAATTTGTCTGGAGGTTTGAATTGTGTTGTTTTCCTGTTAAGAAACCAAAACACTTGAGGATCTGCATCAGCTGGAATAGTGGTTAACTGCTTTTATTGCAACCACTTATTTAGTTTAGACAGATGCCACCAAAACACCAGGCCTGTTCTTTGTGCCTGCTAGTGGTAGCTACACCCGCTGTCATGGGCCTGACCTCTGCTTAGCTGGCAAGGAGTGGATAGGCTCATTCCCAGAGGGAGAAAGAGCAGTTGTAGAAATCTGACACTGCACTCTGTTTACTCCTTTCCCCAAGCTGAAGCAGCAATAACCATCGATTCTTTGCTTTTAGCACCTCTCTGGGATTGTGTTTACTGTTTGTACCTTTGCCAAAAAGCAGCAGCTGCTGTAGGTATGGCAGGGATGTGACTTGCTTCGGGGAAGCCAGCAGCTAGCTCCCATTCACAATGACTGCTGCTGCCCTCTGCGCTGCGCACACAACGCTGCAGAAATTTAACCTTCATGCTCCCAAAGTCGCTGCCAAGCCACCCGTGTGCTCTGCCTTCGCCAGCCTGAGTACTGGCATTCTGCAGGGGAAATCAGCCTGTCCTTGAAAAGAGGATCCAAATACCACCCTCCACCCCCCACCCCTCCATCTGCTGTGTAATCCAGCAGTATTTCCAAAGGATGCTGCAGTAGGAACCACACTGCACACACTCCGTAGGTTTCAGTGTCTGCTCCGGCCAGCCCTGGCCGGTGTTAGTGGAATGAATGGGAAAAGAGCTGGTGATCCCCAGGACAGATGTAGGCAAGAGACGAGGCTAAGGGCTGGGCAGCATGATTCTCTGTGCTCAATTCAACAACTGCAGGATTTGTTGCTGCAGGCAGTAACTCACCTTTGCTGACCCCCAGCGTGTTGTGTGTTGACAACAGTTAAGAAAAACTGTGCAGTTTAATGGTCCTTTATTATGGTACAATATAGAGAAAAGAGCACACACTGCAAATGCAGACAGAAATACTGCACTGGATCAGGAAGCTTAACTGTTTCATTAAGTATCACAGAAACTAGATGGCCTGATATTCCTTGCCCAAGTGGAAAGAGCAGAGGATTCAGATATAATGGATGGTGACATCCACCTCTAAACAAAGTCACAGGGGCTGTACAAGCAGGAAGCAGAATGGTAATGGAAGATTTCAGCTAGTCCCATTACGACTGAATAAATTGCATAATTGAGCACAGTGCTGGGACTACATTTTGTGTACCAGAGGTGAGGTTCCTTTTAGCACTTTGTTGGATATATAATAAGAGAAAAAAAGGCAAATTGTGCTTCAGTGCTGAACCTGGGTAGTTCAAGATGCAACCATGACCAAGATGCTCTGTTACACTGGTTATAACATTTAAAACTCAATATTCTTGTAGAAAGAGAAAAGCCAAGAGCCTATCACATCTTGTTTTGAAAGGAAGACAATATTAACATAAGCCTACTTTCTATAAAGATCAGGGTAAGGGCTTCAGCAGTGCTCTGGAGAATGTTTAAACTACATGGTTGAAAGCTTAAAATATACATACAACCAAATAAACGAGAAATAGCTCAGCACAGATAAACTATTAAATGAAGAAAACTGTTAGAAATAGGAAAGTGCCTTTAGAAAAGGTGTACATTGTGCCCACACAAAGAAGACACAGTATGACTGCTGAAATGTTACTTGCAATATCATCATCAGGCAGCCAAGTGTTTTGTGTGTGCTGGCTGAGAGGATGAGAGGCCAGGGATGGAGGCAGTGACATCCCAGTATTAAACAAAACATCCCACTGGGATGCAGGAAGGGATCTGCTAGACTGTATCAAGCTCCTAGCTGGAGCCAGGATAAAGTTGACTAATATCAGCAGGGAAGGGGCATGTGTACAGTGTCTTGAAGAAGAGTGTTAAGGAAAACCATGTCATTTTGAAAGAGTTGAGGAACACAGGATTAGAAATTAATGAGCCACTGTGCTTTTCAGTCTCAAAGAGCTTTGGTCAAGTGTTGTGGGATAGAAGAGCAGTGGATTTAGTCACATTCAAAAAGATACAAACCAAGAGAACTCAAATGAAATTACCAGGTACAGCTGTTAGGTGAGGCAGAAACATATGCTTTTTCACACAATGTGTATCTCAGCCATGGAACTCGCTTTCACAAGATACTTCCAATATGAAAAATATTGGTCAGTTAAATCATAAAATGATGCATGTGAAAATATTATTTCTCCATATGTGTGGAAACAGATCCATCTAGAACTATTGTTCACAACAGTAAAAATAATTCCTCAATATTTTTCTTGAAGTTTTCTAAACTACAGATAGGCAGAAGAACAACTGTGCATGCTGCATGGGCCTCTTCTTCTGCATTGTCTCTCAGTTCTTGTTACTGGCTGGAGGTTATATGGTTGGAGGCAGGTAACACACTGATTAAGTGGACTTTTTGTTTGAGCCAACATGACCAAACTAATGAACTTTATACCTGGGCTGCAAGCAAAGAGACATCACAAACTTCATGTGACACCTCCCTTACTTCCTTACTTCCTTACTTCCTTACTTCCTTACTTCCTTACTTTCTTACTTCCTTACTTCCTTACTTTACTGCTATGCAGTAAATAATTTTTTTAAAAAGAAATTAATATCATACTCACATCAGAGAAACAGAAAAATCTGAGAATAACAAAATACTGTGAACTTGAGGGTGCTCAACATTCAGGTGAGGTACATGAATGAAAAATGTCCTTGTTTTGACCTTTTCCTGCCTGGAGGTAGAAGTAAATTGGAAGCTGCTCAGCAGCTCTTATTAATGAAATATTAGATTCCCTCGGTATTAATTTGTTGCTTAGCATTTTTTTTCCTGTACCTGTATTGTGTGAGATCAAATTCTTTATGGTGAGAAAATGGCCATTGTAATACTTGAAAGAATTCAAGTTTCTGAGGTATAAACTCTGGAAAGCAATTAATTGAACTTACAGCTTAGGAAGGAAGTGGGCAGAACTATTCTTGATTTTGAAAAGGAGGACTGAGTTGTTAACAAAACAAGGTCCAAGGGAAGATAAGGAAGGAATTATCACATTAAGTAAGACAGACAATCTAAGAGTGTGTAATTAATGATCAGTGCTGGGGAAGGATGCAAGCAAGTCACTGCAAAGCTGCCATGAAATGGCAGGGCTTGGCTAATGACTGGCTTTGTCAAGACCAGGTTTTTATTCCAGGCTTATGAAACCAAACAGGTTTTTCATTTTCCTGGCTTCTGGCTTTGCTAGGCATTACCAGAAATATCCAGGTGGCCAAACACCTCCCACTAAAGGCCAGGTTCTGCAGTAGCTGGTTTTGATTTCAAAGGGCACATTGTGCCATCAAAGGGGATGACACAAACCTTCAGAGGGTGCATGGTGGTGAGGTGTGTGCCTGTGAGGACATGCAGAGCTGGGACAGAGCTGGGCTTGGGGAACACATGTGCTGCTGTCACACACCACCACTATCTCAGCACAGCTCCCAGCACACAGGATGCAACTCTGGCAAAGGCTTTCACAGCAGATCCAGTGAAAGTCATCTGGGGGGCTGGCAAAAGTCAGGGGTGCTTAAACTAGAAAAAGGAGAGGATGGGAGGGAGTTGGTCCTTTTCAAAAGCAGATAAAGGAGATATGACACAGAAAAAAATGGACTTAACTCTGCCCACAGTTTTGTGCAAGAGGCCAAAGTAGACAATCGTGGCTGGCATTAAAAATCTATGCCTTTGCTTAACAAGAGACATCTTTCTCTCTGGCTCTGCCCCATAATATGAAACTGAAGTGACTGCTCAAAACTAATAACTGGCAAATATAGAGCAAATGAGCAGCTGTATTGCTTTGGAGAGCACGTAAGCTGCCAGCAGAGAGCCAGCCTGACAGAGTCAAGTCCTATCCTGCGCGTGCACATTAAAAGGAGTGGAATTGCTGTATTGCTGAGAGATGGGGGAGTCAGAAGAAGCCTCAGCTAATATCATGCCTCTGTCTGCATCCTGATCTCTGCAGAAGAAGGCAATAAATATGTATTTTAATTCTATGGCTGCCGAGGTGCTTCTCTCCAAGCAGCAGACTACTGGTTGCAAGATGCCTGATGCCACTGATGGTCCAGAAGAAGCTTACATGGTGTGGCAAATCTAAATTATTTTTCTTTTCTTCAGGCACACCACAATTCTGTTTCTAATGGTTACCCTTTAGGCTGACTCCTTGCAGTAACGTTATGAGGACAAATGGGATTTAATCCTTTTTTCTCTGAGGCTGTATCAGAGTACATAAAAATTGTTGCCCACTCTTTGTACTATTTGCATCACTATCTAATAGACATGCTGAGCATTCCTATTTGGTTTTTTAAGGAAACTTGCAGTGGACCATTGAAATCACTCATGCCTCCTCCAGTTTAGGACAGAGGAGCAGGAGGGTCTTGGGGTAAGATACAGATTCCAAAGCATTACTTCCGTCATCTGTGCTCTGGGCCACTTGAGAAGAAAGGCAGTGAGATGCAATTCACATCTGATTTTCCCAGCGATCCTTCCTCCCTTAACCATCTCACCGCTGTAGGCCTGCATTTTAATGCCTTTTTTTCTTTTTTTTTTTTTTTTTACCATTCAAATTTTCATCTCCACCTACTCAAAAGAAATGTTATGACTCATACAGGCTTTCCTTTTAAATGCAAGGTGTCCAATATATTCTTAAATCTGTTTTCAGTGGTCCTAAATTACTGTCTATTTTCATCTGGAAAGAAGAGTCACAAATGAGCTTTCTTAGAGGAGGCGATTCCCATCTGAAGAATTACTGGGCAAGTAACGATTGATGCATAGGGATCTAGAAATGGTAGAATTCTCTTAGTTTATGTGATTTGTAGACCATCTTGCCCAATAAAAGTGCTCAGCAGAAAATCTATCAGTAGGATTGTCCTGTTTCAGCTGGCAGAGAGTCCATTTTCTCCTGAGTAGCTGGTACAGTACTGTGTTTTGGATTTAGTATGAGAACAATGTTGATAAAACACTGATGTTTTCGTTGCTGCTAAGTATTGCTTACTCTAAATGAAAGACTTTTCAGTTTCCCATGCCCAGTTTTCCATTCCCAGTGAGCAGGTGCACAAGAAAGTGGGAGGGAGAACGGCCAGGATAGTTGAAAGGAACTGGCCAAAGGAGTATTCTATACTATAGAGCATCATGCCCAGATTATAAACTGGGAAGAGTTGGCTGGGAACCACAGATCACTGCTCAGGAAAAGTCTGGCCATCAGTCACTGGAGGTGAGCAGCTATGTTGTGCATCACCTGTTCCTCTTGGTTTTCATTCCTCTCTCTCTCTGACTCTTCCCTTTTCATCACAGTTATTTGCATTATTGTTATAATCATTATTAGAATTAGATTTTTTTTTGTTTAATTTATTTCAATTATTGAACTGCTCTTATCTCAGCCCATGAGGTTTAACTTTTTTTTCAAATTCTCTTCTCTAGTGGGCAAGGGGTAGGGGAAAGAGTAAACAAGCAGCTGTGAGATACTTAGTTGCCAGCTGGAGTTAAAAAGAGGAAGGCACCATAACCTTACTTTTGGCAGATATGTAATAGGCTGTACCTCTTTTCAGGTAACCTTAGAAAAGTTGTTTTGAACTGTTCTGTTCACAACTGGATATCATAGTCACCATTTCTCTCATCCTTTGTTGTGTAGACACTCAAATTCTCCCATCAAGACAGAACAACGTGCAGAGCAGCAGAAAGGACAAAAAAAAAAAGAGAGAGAAAGAAAAAGGAAAACATTAAACAAGCTTTCAAGGGAGAACGTGCTTATTATAATAAAACACATACTGCTATCCAAAAAAAGACCTTTTAATTAAAACCTGAAATATGTATTACTGTTTGTAGGTGTTTACTTGTTCAGAATATTGAATCCAGGATAATCCTTTGAAGCATTTGCAGAGGAATGACTGCAGAAGCCAGAAGCCCTAATGCATGAGGAAGTTCTGTGAGAATTAGTTTGGCTTATCACATATTTCACTTCTACAAAGTATGCAGAGGAGAAATTACCCAGTTGGGTGGGATAAGTGAACCTGTTTTTCCAGTATCCAAGGGCTACTGGTGGTCCTTGAGGGGTTGCACAGCAGAAAAAACCTGTTGTGACACAGCATTTGGGGTAATTTAGGGCTTTGCTCTTGAAGAACAAGAACTTATTTGAGTGCGTGCCTCACAAAGCTCCCAGTAGAAAGGATAAGCAATGTTTTACAACAGTGACTTATTTAGAAAGGCCTGTAGTCATTCAGGGATTTTTTTAAGTTCCTCACTGGAAACTGCTGCCTATGCTTTGCTTTGGTTGCTGCTGGAGGAAGGCAGCAAGGAGGAAGGTGTGAAGGCTCTGGGTTTAACCACCACAAAGTGTCTTTTAGTTCTGTTTCTTCTGTTTTCTGCACTTACAGTTGATTTTCAAAGGCAGCAGAAGCTGAAAGCCATCCTGCATGCCCCTTCCCTTTGAGAAAATCTTCCTAGCTTTCCTCCCAAAGCTCAGTGTGGCACAGGAACTGGGATGCCATGGGAGAAACAGACTCCTAACTTCATGCACTGACTCAATGCACTCTCTGTACTTTGGCTGACAGTCCCACCTTCTCCGGCAGTGCCAGTAAGTTATGTGATTGACACTTTTACCTTTTCAGCATAACTATTTTCTTATACTTTATAATACATATTTTACTTTCATGAAATTTACAAGTAAAATAAAATACTGACTTTGCATTTGAAGTCCTACAGACTGTTTTAGTTTCTGTACAAAGCTAGCCCAAGAAGAGCTTGCTGATAAAAAAAGTCTTCCCCAGTCCTCTTTCCTGAAGGAAACTGGGTTTTATAAAGCTTGACAGAGGACCTGCAAGCTTGTTCACAGATTTCAGTATCACAATGGTCTTGTCTCCTAGAACATGGTTAAGGAAACTAATTTGAGCTAAACTTTAAAACTGTGCATAATTTTAAGCACAGGCTCCATTTCTCTTAAGCAGTACTTTTGTGTCAATGGGTTTACAAACATAGAACTATTAGTAAAGAGATATTTTACAATACACAGAGCACAAAGCTCAGGATACTGAATCAAATCCCTAAGTGGGGAATAAGATGCCAAACCACAGGAAGTCACCTACCTTTTCAGCAGCAGATTGAACCACTGTCATTGCAGAGACATAGGAAGTGTGGCTGGGGCATGTGTGGTCCCTCCCTCTTTTCACAGTAGCCAGAGCTCTGTCTCTCAGGGCAAAGCCTTTGGCCTGATCCACCAAGACTTTCCCTCATTAAAATATTAGAGTTACAAACAGGAATTTTCACAAACAGTGAAAATCATGTCTCTGATTTCAGGTGCACTTCAATATACAGTTTAAATTCAGCCTTGAGGTTGAAATATAGTAACATAATGAAACAATTAAGAAGCTCCCACTGACGTTCCCATGTCTCATCATCAAAAGAAATTTTTCCTTCTTATGACCTTTTTGACACTTACAAAAGGCCCCCAAATTTGTAGGTTTTATCAAGAGATATAAGAAACCTATTCATCTGATATTTTTGAAAGCACCTTCTGCAATTTCAAATCTTATAATTAACATCCAGCAATCCAAAAATATCTTAAATTGGCTTGCACTTTACTTCTACCAATCAGCCTTTGAAAAGGCAAACCTATTCCTGGGATAGCTGATGTGTTAACAAGAGGCTTCAGATAAACTTTATTTGGGGGAAGGAAATATGGAGAAGTGTGCAATTTACAGCCCTTACTTTATTTTTCATTTTGGTATGCCTTGTCTTTCTCCTGCAGCTTGGTAGTACGGATACAGTGTGAAATAAAGGCCATGTGAGGCAGCATTTGAACAGCACAGGAATGATGAACTAGATAAGCACGTGGAGTGTCATATTCAAACCACATGGATGCAGGCATTAAAAGATGATTCAGTACAAATAAACAGTGCTAGGAATCTTGTCATAAAACAAAGAATCCAAGATAATTTTTTTATCTGAAATAGGACTTTCTGTACCATTTCTCAGTGGAACATGCATATTCCCAAGGTTTATTATCTTGATTAAATTCCAACATAACATTTAAGCACTTGATTGGTTTTGAATACTTGACTTGGTCCCCACCACTATCCCATTTTCCATAGTAAACCACAAAAAAACATAAAATTGATGCTTCTCATTTCTGTGAATTTTAAGGTCAGGCCACAGCAGCTGTGAAAAATGTAGAAACTCAAAAATAAAACATTGTAAACAATGTCATGCAAGGCAGTGTTGAGCATGAATGTCTGTTAAGATCAGATTCCTGTGCACTATAAATTAATACAACAACCACATGCTTTTAAAAGCCTGAAATATTGCTTTAATGTAGGAGCCATTGAGGTGAATTCTAGGTATCTGATTTTTTTACTGATGTTTTCCAAGATCAGTGCAAAAACCATTATGCTTACAATATTTCAAAACACAGAAACAGCCAACTAAATCCCTGGAAGGTTCAGAATTTCCACATTGACAGTTCTCATTCCCACAAGAATTTCCAGTTTCAGATCAAGCATTTAGTAGCCAAAAATTAAGCCCAAGAGCATTAAGGGGCAGAGAGAAAGCATCCTATGCAATCTGGCTTGTCAGGATGGCAAGAGATATGACCTCTGTGATGGAGTCCCTGGGCTGTACAGTGTCATGTGTCAAACCAGCTGTCCTGGGTTTTGTTACAGATGCATTCAGTGACTGAGGTGAAAGACATGTAAAAGGTTTAGCCTTTAACTGTGCTAATGAATCATGCTTTAACTCGGGTGGCCAATTAATCTAATATCACAGAACCAAAGTCAAAGGGACTAAATTTGCCTCCAGTATAGTTCTTTGGGCTTTAGGGCAGTTTTCCAGCTCTGGGTCTTGCCTTGATTAATCCAATGAAACACAGAGAGGGACCACCTCAAACCACACAAGTTTGTATAAGAAAGACAGTGATGGATTGAGGATGGATTTACTTCCTTCTTTACCTCTACAGATTTCACTTTTGTTGTCAACCCTTGAGCTTTCTTCAAACCTCAGTCTTTCTCGCCTGATCCTTCTTTCCCACTTTCCCCAATAGGGGTTTAAAGGTACATTTAAATGACACCAACAGCTCACAATAAGATCTAGAGAAAACAAGTGGGTTTTTACATGGGAATAGAATAGAATAGAATAGAATAGAATAGAATAGAATAGAATAGAATAGAATAGAATAGAATAGAATAGAA